>WOXC01010613.1:0-265075 GCA_011680675.1 Gymnobelideus leadbeateri
ATGCTGTAATAATATGATATAGCAAGCGCTTAGCCAAAAGGCCTCGAAGTTGTGGTTTTGCCAAAATAGGAGCAGACGTGCTGACAATTCTTCCTGAGGACTTATGTCCTTCTCTGGTTCCTGAGAAATGAAGCTCCCATAACTTTCAATTTTTAAAATTTTGCTTTCTATAACTACTTAACTACTTTATAATAAACTTGAGTCAGAAAAAAACATTTTCTTATTCTTTTCTGTTATATTTCATTAACAAATAGATAAAAAGTTATTTAAAAATCATTGCATGCTTTTGTTGGGCTTGAAGAAATTACCATATTTTACATACTTAGAGGGGAGGGAGCTGGGAACTGAGGAGGAAAGCAGCTGCTTATTCTCCAATGAAAGATGCAATGCTCCACGGGGGACCATGTCAGGTGAGAGACCATCTAGGATGGGTCAATGGATTTGAGTCCTTGCTCTTCCAGGGTGATCTTAAACAAGTTGTCTAGATTCATTTTTCTGATTTCAAATCCTGTCTCAGGCACTTACTAACTTACTAACTGTGTGACCCCAGGCAAGTCTTTTAACTCAGCCTCAGTTTCCTCATCTGTAAAATGAGCTGGAGAAGGAAATGGCAAACCACTTCAGTTTCTCTGCCAAGAAAATCTTAAATGGAGGTCACAAAGAGTCATACATGACTGAGAAATGGCTCAACAACAAAGATTGAGGTATACACATGTACATATATATGTATATACACACATATATTATATATATACACACATACACATGTATATACATCTATGTATATACATATATGCACTTAGTACACAGGGCTGTTGTAAGGAACAAATAAGATAACAAAATGCTTTCTTTACAAGTCTTAAAGGGCAGCTATTATTTCAAGAAGATCCTGTTTCTTCTGAATTCTATTCTTAAAAGTTTAGTGGATGTTGTGTGTAAGTTTTGTCACACAATTTGCGCCCCATAATGTATCTGCTGCTAACATGAAAATATTTTCATGCAAAAATAATAAAATTCTTCTGGAAGAACCAAAGGTCAAGGATATTAAGGGAGTCAATGAAAAAATGTGAAGGAAGGTGGTCTAGTCATACCAGATCCCAAACTGTATTATAAAGTGGTAATTTTCAAAACAATCTGATACTGGTTAAGAAATAGCATGATGAATCAGTGGACCAGATTAAGTACGCATTACATTATAATAAATGACCATTGCAATCTAGTATATGATACACCCAAAGATCCATGCTTTTGGAAGAAAAACTAATCATTTGATAAAAACTGCTGATTTTTGATAAAATCATTTGATAAAAACATTTGATAATAACTGGAAAATAGTATGGCAGAAACTAGGTATAGAGTATAGACCAATATTTCACACCATTTACCAAGATAACATCAAAATGGGTACATGATTTACATATAAATGGTGATACCATAAGCAAATTAGGAGCGCATGAAAGTTTATTTGTCAGATCTATGGATAAGGAAAGAATTTAGGACCAAAGAAAATATAGAGGATATTACAAAATGTAAAACAAATAATTTTGATTATATAAAATTAAAAAAGTTTTTGAACTAATAAAACCAGTGCAATAAAAATTGAAAGGAAAGCAGAAAACTGGGAAAATTTTTTTAACATGTATCTCAATTTTTATAATAACTCTGATAAAAACCTTATTTTTCAAATATATATAGAAAACTAAGTCAAATTCATAAAAATATAAGTCATTCCTCAATTGATAAATGGTCAAAGGATATGAACAGACAATTTTCAGACACAAGAAATCTAATTGATTTAGATTGAATAGAGAAATTGATTCTCTATTGATTAGAAAAATGCAAATTAGAACAACTTTGAGGTATCACCTCTTACCCATCAGATTGGCTAAAATGACAAAAAAAAGGAAATGATGACTGTGGGAAAACTGGGGCACTAATGTATGGTCCACTAATGGTGGAGCTATGAACTGATGCAACCATTTTGGATAGCAATTTGTAACTATGCCTAAAGGACTATATAACTGTGTATACCCTTTGATCCAGCAATACCAAAGCTAGGTGTATATTCCAAAGATATTTTTTAAAAAGAGGGAAAAGGACCTATTTGTACAAATAGAAACTCTTTTTTTCTGGCAAAGAATTGGAAATTGAAGGGCTGTCCATCAATTGGAGAATGACTAAACAAGCTGTGATATATGATAGTGATGGAATGTTATTGTGTTGTAAGAAAAGACAAGCAGGATGATTTCAGATCCCCCCAAAGATAGATAATATAAAGTAGATTTAACTAAATGTGTTTTTCCCCCATTTGTGTCATTTTGACTACATGAAACCAAACCTCTTACGCATTTTATACTGCCCTTTCTTCCCAGAACAATGTTCTGACTTTCTTGCTTTCTGTTAATGGTTCTAGACATAATGAGTACTTAGCTCCTGACTTCACTCCAAATGCTCAGAACATTCATTAATCTTCTTTAATGTGAGTCTTTGATGCTTTTGGAAAAAGCACCTTACCTCTCAGTTGCCCAGGTGCATTTTTTTCTCCTTGTTTCTTCTTACTTAGAAAAAGGAGGCAAGATACAGGGTGTGTTGAAGGATGAAGGTTTATCTGACTCAACTTCTCACCCCAAGTTTTGGGGCTTGGGACAGCTGTGTGCATTGGCTTGACTTTGAACAATTTCCCTTTTTTCAGAAGCCTACCTGGAGCTCAAGATCTTAGCTTAACAGGTTGCCATTGATGAAAGCCTTTAATAATATGATTATCTCCTGTTATCTCACTTGGCCTGTACCCTTGTAAGTCTATTGGTTACTATAGACCTTTCTATTACTTCTGTGAGTCTAAAGTATAGGCATTCTAATCTATTCTGCTGGTATATTAGCTAATAGATTCAATTAAGGTTTATTGGCCACAAAAGTTTTATGGTTTGTTGAAGAGCCTGTCAGGGTGATTGATCTGCCCAAGTGTCTGAATTCAGGTGGGGACTGAAAAAAAATCTGAGTAATAAAAGACCATATTGAGGCTGTATTGTGGCTTTGTTTGTTTGTTTGTTTTTTAGAATCAGAATTCAAGGAACTGAGGCAGGAATTGATTGCAGGAATAGAGATTTAGCCTAGAGGGTTTTACTTATTGAGGAGGAAAGAAAAAGGGTAGATTGGTGGGACTGAATGCATAACTGTATCTGCCTCTCCAAAGCTTTGTGCTATGTTGGCCTGACCATGGGCCAAGGCTCCCAAGCCTCTTCTGCTTTAACCGTACCAACAATGCCATTGACTTAAATGACTTCCTCTTCCAATTCTGATGCATGCTGGTTATGGGCTCTGAAAAAGCACAAGTTACAGCCCTGGTCTGTCATAAATGGTTAGAGAAGCTCTGCTTCACTAACTGCCTGTTGGACATCTCCACCAGGATAGCATTGCACAGGTATGTCAATATCAACGTGTCCAAAACAGCTCATTTTTCCTGTTCCCTCCCAACCTTTCAAATGTACTTTTTCCTGAGTAGTGTCCTTCATTCTTCCAGTGATTCAGGTTCTCAGATTTGGAGGACTCCTTGACTCTTCACTAATCCCTGCCTTCATATGTAGTAGGCTCCTAATCTTGTCAATTCTACTTTCACAGCCTCTCTTGTGTCCATCTTTTATCCAGGTCACCAGGAGATGTAGTGGAGAGATGGCTGAGCTTGGAGTCAGGAATACCTGTGTTCTAATTCAACTTAGACACTGGCTTTGTGACCCTGGGCAAGTCACAGCCTCTGTTTACCTCATTTTGCTCATCTATAAAATATGGATCATAATAGCCATCTACCTCACAGGATTGCTTTAAAGGTCATATGAAATAATATTTGTACAGTGCTTAGCAAAGTTCCTGGCACATAGTAGGTGCTTAATAAATAGATGCTTGTTGCCTTCCCACTCACTAACTCTACAACCGCCTTTTTTCAGGCCCTTGTTTGGGTTTTCGAAATAGCCTCCTAATTGGTCTCCCTTCTTCCAGACCCTCTCTTCCCAAAGTTGTCCTCTACAAACTTCCAAATTGATTTTACTAAACTATAACCAAGTTTTTCTCTTGCTCAAGAAGCCTTAGTGGTTCCCTATTACCTCTAGGATAAAAAAAGAAACCTTACTTTTGATATTTGAAAGCCCATTACATTCCAGCAATAGCCCTTTCCCTCTCAAATTTTTTTTCAATCACTCTTTCTGAAGTATTCTGAATATGTAATTGTCTAGCTAAATGGTCCTACTTGCTGTTCCCCAAACAGTGGAGTCTACCTCTTGTTTCTGTGCCTTCACAATCTGTCTTTTATGCTTAGAATGCATTCCTTCCTCATCTCTGTTTTTTGATTAAACCATCCAATTCTCCCATCACTTAACTTAGATGTTACTCTCTTTTCCATGAGAATAGCATGAGACACTCAAACAAGCACTTTACTAAAATCTAAATGAACTACAGCATTCCCTTATAATGAAAGGCTTGCTGTATAGTAGCAAGGATCCCACTGAGATTAGGTCACATAAATTTGCATGTAACTCAGTTATTAAACTTGTGTGATTATTTTGCTCAGTAGTAATCATTGCAGCAGCAGTAAACATTTACCTAATTTTCACTTCTGTGTTTGGGAAATCCTTTATGTATACTATAACCTCAAAACCTTCTGAGGTAGGCATTAACATTATTCCCATTTTGTAAATGAGGAAACTGAGGCTAAGAGAGGGTATCTCTTTATGGTCATTTCTAAACCAGTGGCACACCAGCCATCCACCTTGCCCTCCTCATCCCCTCTCAATAGGACTTTGAACTCTGTCCATGGAACTCTGGGTTCAGATAGGTGTTGTCTTATCTTGCCTAGAACAAGGCCACCACATCACTTCCTACCTATTTTCAAACCATGTAGCCTGTTCTCTAGTTATTCTACTCTTCCTCTTCCTCATTCTCACTAGAACCTTCAACCTGGGATTAGATAAATGAGCTTTCAACCTGTTTTGTCTATAACTAGCTTATGAGCATGCCACCTTCTTCTTTCTTATTTATGTATTGTCTTCTCCCATTAGAAAGTATGCTCCTTGAGAGCAGCCACTGTCTGATTTGATGGTATTTGTATCTTCAGTGCTTAGAATAGTTGTTAGCACATAGTAAGTGTTTAACAAATATTTTATCATTCACTTAATTTGAACATTCATTCATTCATTCATTCATTTGGGTGCTTGAGAGAGGACTCAAACTCAGGTATTACTGAAGCTGGGGAAGACATATGGTGGGAATAACTCAGAGTTAGAGTTTGGCTAGGTATGAAACATCATTAAAAAGGAAGGATCAAGGGATTTAAGGGTAGAGAAGAATGTATTGTTGAACTGGTCAACCACAGAATCAAGACTGTAAAGGGTCATTCCTTCATTCTTCTTTCAAGGACAATGGTAACCTAACTCTTGGTCAAATTCTGTGGTTTGTTTCTATTTCTTATTTCTTGGTTATTGAAAGAACTACTCCCTTGGTTGTTAAAGTTGATGGGGACTTCAGAGGTCATCTTGTCCAACCTGTACCTGAACAAGAACCATAAATGATCATCCAATCTTTTCTTGGAGATCTAAGATGTGGGAGAATCTACTACCTTCTGAGAAAGCCCATGCCATTTTTGTAAGCTTAGGCTTGATGGAATGATTTATATCAAGTCAAAACTTACCTCTTTACTACTTTTGTTACTTACTAACTGTGTGACATTGGACAAGTCACTTAAACTCTCTGGCACTCAGTTCCACCTCTGGAAAATGAAGGATTTGGTTTAGGTGGCTTCCAAATTCCCTTTTAGCTTTAAAAATGACCTCATGAACCATTGTTCTTACTTCTGCTTTCTGGGACAATTGGAAGTTACTCCTTCTTGAGACAAAGGAAATGTCTCTGATTTTATCTGTGTATCCCCAGTACTTGGGGCAGCCAGGTGGCACAGTGGATAGAGGACAGGGTCTGGAGTCAGGAAGACTCATCTTCCTAAGTTCAAATCTGGTCTCAAACACCTTACTAGCTGTGTGACCCTGGGTAAGTCACTTAACCTTGTTTGCCTCAATTTACTCATCTGTAAAATGAGCTGGAGAAGGAAATGGCAAACCACTCCAGTATCTTTGCCAAGAAATCCTCAAATGAAGCATCAAAGAGGAGTTGCATTCACTACTGAACAACAACCAACCACAAAACAATACCCAGTACTTATCACATTGCTTGACAAGTGGCAAGTGTTTAATAATCCTTCTCTGTTCCATTCTTTGATCCTCCTTTTTTAAAAATCTAATATAGCTAATATCCCTTGTCTTTAGCTTTACATAGAAACTTCACTTCATTCTTGATTTTTGCTCTCCTGACCCTATTCTTATGCATTCAAACTATTACTTGATCTTTCTTTTTTTAAAAAAAATCTAAATTGGTTGAAGACGTTGAAAAACCTTTGATCCCCCGTGAAGTTGTTTTTCTTGGTATCTTCCTCAAGGATTCTTTCTTCTCTTGGTTTATATGATGTTCTCTCCTGGTTTTATGTGTCTACTCTATAATTTAAAGGTAAGTCCAGAAAAGCAGTAATGGACAGAGAGAATAGGGAATGATGGAAGGCCTGGAGGCCTAGGGAAAATGAAGACTAGGGTTAGAAGGAGTGAGGCAGAGGGAAAGATAGGAACAATAGGTCATAATCATAGAGAAGAATTTCAGGTCCCTGTATCATGGAGGTAGCAGAGTCAACACTATTTCACATGTCTATAATACTTTAAGGTTTGCAAAACTCTTTTGTGATCTCATTTTATCCTTGTAATGACCCTGTGAGGTAACTGTTATTACTGTCCTCTTTTACAGATGTGGAAACTGAGGGTAATAGAGGTTAAGTGATTTACCCAGGGTCCCATAATTAAGTAAGTATCTGAGGCTGGATTTACACTCTTCTTCCTGACTCCAAGTCCAAGATTCTGTCCACTGGCCCACCTAGCTGACTCAGTTGCTTGTAGTAGTCAGATCAATAAGCATTGAAAGGGATTAAAGAGAAGACTATGGCATAATAACATTGATAATAATGATAGCTAGCATTTGTATCACTCTTTAAAGTCTGCAAAGCGCTTTATAATTGCCATCTCATTTAAAAAATGAGATAATCCCTGTAAAGCCCCTAGCTCAATGCACAGTGCATAGTAGGCTCTTAATAAAAAATCCCTTTCTTTAATGGTCACCACAACCCTGTGAGGAAGATTCTATTATTATTCCCTCTTTAGAGATGAGGAAAATGAAGTCCCGAGAAATTAAGTGACTTGCCCAGGATCTTGCAACTACTAAGTATTGGATTCAAATATATAATATATGATTATATAAGTTATATTATATAAAATAATATAAGATATATTACAATATATAAGATTCAAACTCAGGTCTTCCTGACCTCAACTCTAGCACTAGATCCAATGCACCACCTTGCTGACTTCCCTAGGGGTGGAAGAGGTGGGGCAAAGTTGTAAGTGACAAAAGTTGAGGAAGTTAACAAGCTGGGGGCCTGGTGTTACATTAATGTGTATATTGAAGTCTGTGAGTATGAGGGGAGAGATTGGGAAGGGAAGGGAAATTTCTACTAAATTACTAATTTTTACTAAATCCTTTGGGAAAGGTGGGAGAATGTCCTAGAAGACAGCAGATGACACATGATCTGATGATATACATGGATGGGGTGAACCCCTGAGGAGGAGAGGTTGTAGAATAATGGTGGCAGATAGGCTGGAAAAGAAACTCAGGAACAAGACTATGTTTACTCTTTCAGGAAGGGGAATGAGACTCCAGCCTGCTTCTTCATCCAGATGAGCTAGGTTAGGCCAACTTGGTAGTGGCTAATGATTGGGTGATAATGGAGGAGTCATTGCCATGAAACCGCTAGATGACACAGTGTATAGCGCAGTGGCCCTGGAGACAGAAAGACCTGAATTCAAACCTGGCCTCAAACACTTAACAGCTTTCGTGACCCTGGGCAAATCACTTAACCCCATTTGCCTCTGTTTCCTCATCTGTAAAATGAGCTGGAGAAGTAAATGGCAAACTACGCCAGTATCTTTGCCAAGAAAACCAAGTGGGGTCGTGAAGAGATGAATCTGCTTAAAATGACTAAACAACAATACATTCCAAGTTCCCAAAGGCACATGGATATCTCTTGATCTTGCAGGAGCTCACATTATTGCATTACTGTTTGTCTTTTTCTGGAATGACACAGAGTAGGGAAGAAAACACTATGATACGGGTATTCTAAACTTCTTATCTAGTTGTAACATCATTGATTAACTATAATGAATAGTTTTGAATGTTTTTTGGAAAAGAATTTTCCAATGTCCAAGGTTTTAGAATCTTTCCTCAATCAGCTAACTAGCAAGGTAACTTTGGTAAGGGTAAAGATGAACAAATGACTTCAGGTTTTTTTTCAGTGATAGAGGGGTAGCCTCTGATCAACCTGGTCCCTGCCAGAGGAACATAATTTCTTAGAAAAGTTAATTTGGGGGGCAGCTAGGTGGTACAGTGAATAGAGCACTGGCCCTGGAGTCAGGAAGACCTGAGTTCAAATCCAACCTCAGACACTTAACACAAAAACTAGCCTTGTGACCTTGGGCAAATCACTTAACCCCAATTGCCCTACAAAAAACCCCCCCAAAACAAAGCTCATTTGGGTTTCCTCAGTGTCTGTACACCACCTACTTATTTGAGAGGCAACATAGAGAGCTAACTTCAGTGCTAGGGAGACCTGGGTTCAACTCCTTTCTCTGTCATACATTAGTCATGGGACTCTAAGCACATTATTTAACCTCTGGGAATTCCAGACAACTTTCCAAGTCTCTAAGTTGCCTGTTTCTATTGGTAGAGCTTCCTGTGCCAGTGAAGTTGTAGGTCTGGTCTAAAAACAATTAGGTGTTTGACAAGATTATGGGACATTTAGTAAGATTATGAGACCTTTGTTGGAAGGGTCCACAAACTCCTCTGTTTCTGGGGGCTGGGGCTGTCTTTAGAGGACTGGATGACGTGGTCTGGAGAAGACGGACCCTCACTAGGAGTACCTGCTCCATTTGGGTCTATAAAAGCAAGCAGCGAAACAGCTTGCTTTTTAAATACTACTTTGTCTTCCTTGGACTTCCAGATAGCAGTGGGGAAAGTGGGAGAGAGAAGAGGAACGTAAATAACTGTTTGTTGAAATACATGATGAGAGGCCTTTAAACACGAGAGAAGAGTTCCTAGATTTTCCAGACCTGGTTGCTTAATTCTGCCTTTCTTTTTCTTTATCTGAGCATGAGTCAGAGGTTAGTGGTCCTGAGAACAGATATTTCTAGCCTTGGGAGATATCTCATGGACAATTAAGGGCTCAAAAAGTCAGGTACTGGCTTCCCTACTCCCAGAGGGAGATTTACTTAGCACACTTATTGGAGGCTAAGTGGGTTGCCAATGATAGGATCATGCAGCTGAAATAACTAAGGAATTCCATGAAATGCTGGTACATCTGGGCCTTGCCAACCCTCCCTGCTATTGCTGTGAGTAGCTCAGATGGTGCAGGTCCCAGGTGACTGGGAAATATTTTGTAGGCTCACAAAGGGTTTCTACCTTTCAGGAGAGTATAATTAATGCATTGGGCTATTTGTGTTTCCTATATTTGTTTACAAGTATTTGTTGTGAGTCCTTTGCATCTTGGCCATTTTCTTTGGTTGTTGAAATAAAGACTACCCAATACTCAATATTCAATAATTCAGTAAGTCAATAATTATACATTGACTGCCTGTGTGGAAATGAGGGAACTTGTTACCCATTTTGGGATAAAACTTACTGTGGACATGGTACATGGACCTTAATTGTAGAGATTTTCCCAGAAAAATTGAGGAGAGTGGAGACAAATTGATTCCTCAGAGGTCAGGGTCCAAGAGTTGAACCCAATATGTGTAAACCTAAAGTCCTTGAACCATAGGTAACGATTATGATGATAACAACAATACCAATAATAATTCATATGCAAATAGTCTTTGGGTGAATTGGATGCATGACCTTTTGCTAGAGCAAATTGGAAGACAATCTACTGATGATTTGGTTTTAATTGAATGAAGCAATCTTACAGATGTGGTACATGAACATTTTCTGAAACAGTGGGATCTTAGGCTTTCTCACAGTACCATGATGGTGATGAATGGGAACAGGCTTTCAAGTTTGTGCTAGGAAACTCTGACAAGCTGGACCCAGGGCTGGGTGGGGCTGCAGTCCATGAGGTTTATTGGTTTTGCATTTGTCCCTTGATCTGGAAATTTTAGAACTCTTCCGCTTTTTGTGGCTGCCAGAATTTTCTCTTTTACTGAATATTTTTTTGAAGTTTTACAAGTGAAATCCATGAACACTGAGTTTTATTGACCGATGTTCAGAAGACAATAGGAAAGCTTCAGAGGTGAGAGAACGTGGTAAAAAATTGCCAGAATGAGTTATGTGAAAATTGTGAGTTCCCAGCAAGAAGAAAGGCAAGTGAATCAGAATAATGGTCATGTGATCTATTAGGAAATAATTGAAATATCATGGTATTCGCCAAAGGAAATAAACATTGGATTTTGGTGGGTTTCCAGAGAAACATCTCAAGGCACGTTTTGTGGTAGCATAAACCTCTTTAATGGAGTAGCCAACTTCATTATGTGGGGAGCCTCAGAAATGTTTTCAAAATGTCAAAGAAGCATCATAAAGATGACGATCATGATAAGTTTTATATGATACTATATGCCAGGAACTGTGTTAAGCACTTTACAATTTCTTTCTCACTCAATCCTTGCAACAACTCTGGGAGGTCATTGCTATTTTTATCCCCATTTTAGAGATGAGGAAACTGAGGCAAACAGAGGTCAATTGACTTGCCCAGTGTCATATAGCTAGCAAGTATCTGAGGTTGAATTTGAACTTAAATCTTCTCGACTCCAGTTCCTCTATCTGTGTTACCTAGCTGTGCCATCTTTGGAGATGAGGATATAGGGTGGGAAAGTCCCTCTCTTAACACAGAACTGACAATTTTATCACATTTTATCAGTCTTGAAAGACTGTGATTAGCCTTTGCCAGGAGGTTACTGGTAGCTCAGCATGAAACTTTGGACCTTGAGTTTTCTATACATCACTAAGCTCATCTCTTACCCAGGGAACACAGAACTAGTGGACCACTGAATTATTGAACTTGGAGCTAGAAGGCAACTTTAGAGATTATTTCACACCAAGAGTATGGGCAAGTCAGTTCACCTCAGAGTAGTCCTCTGACCACATTTCTTTCTTCTGTCCACATGGTGGTTTTCTTTTGCCTACCCCTGCAAGGCACTCAATGTCCTTGTGTTCTCTTTTCCTTTCCCCTGCCAAGATATGCCCAGAGAAAATATTCTGCATGGTATGGAATAGGGATTAATCTTTTTGTGTGTCTTATAGATCCCTTTGGCAATCTGGTAAGTCCTATGGACTCTTTCTCTGAATAATGTTTTTAAATGAATAACATAAAATATATAGTATTACAAAGGAACCAATTACAATGAAACACATTGATAGAAATATATTTAAAAAAGCAGCAAAAACCAGGATTTTTGTTCCTCTGAAAGGGAGCTTGGTGTTGCCCTCTACAGTAAAAGGAAATGACTTTTTGTTCGCAGATTGTGTACTCACTGAAGCTTCTGAGGCTGGGATGCAACAGAGTATGGACAGATTGTCTGTCACTTGTGCTAATTTTGGCTTGATAATTAACACCAAGAAAACAGAGGTTCTCTACCAACCATCACCACACCATCCATACATGGAGCAATAGGTCACAGCAAATACAATTTTTAAAAAATTTTATTTTTTCTCAATTACATGTAAAGATAATTTTTAACATTCACTTAAAAATTTAAGTTCTAAATTGTCTCCATTCCTTCTTCATCTCCTTCCTCACTGAGATGATAAGCAATTTGATATGTGAACTCGCACAGAGCACATTTCCATATTAATCATATTGTGAAAGAAGACACAGACCAAAATAAAAAAAAACCCATGAAAAAAATGAAGCGAAAAATAGTATGCTTTGATTTGCATTCAGATTCTATCAGTTCTTTCTCTGACAGTGGATGGCATTTTTCATCATGAGTCCTTTGGAATTGTCTTGGATCCTTGTATTACTGAGAATAGCCAAGTCATTCACAGTTGATAATTGTACAATATTGCTGTTACCGTGTACAATGTTCTCCTGGTTCTGCTTACTCCACTCTGCATCAGTTCATATAAGTCTTTCCAGGTTTTTCTAAAATCCCCCTGCTTATAATTTCTTATAGCACAATAGTATTCCATTACAATCATGTACCGCAACTTGTTTGACCATTCCCAAATTGATGGGCATTCCTTCAGTTTCTAATTCTTTGCTACTGCAAAAAAGCTGCTATAAATGTTTTTATACAAATAAATCCCTTTCCCTTTTCCCTCCACTTTGGGATACAAACCTAGTGGTGGTATTGCTGAATCAAAGGGTAGATAGCACTTTGGCCATAGTTTCAAATTGTTCTCCAAATGTTGGATCAGTTCACAACTCTACCAAGGGTGCATTAGTGTTCCCATTTCCCCACATCCCCTCCAACATTTATGATTTTCTATTTCTGTCATATCTGATAGGTGTGAGGTGGTTCATCAGAGTTGTTTAAATTTGTGTTTTTCTAATTGATAGCTATTTAGAGCATTTTTATATGACTATAGATAGCTTTGATTTCTTTCCTGTTTATATCCTTCGACCATTTATTAATGGGGGAATGACTTGTATTCTTATAAATCTAACTCAGTTCTCTCTATATTCAAGAAATGAGACCTTTATCAGAGTTACTTACTATAAAAATTATTTCCCAACTTTCTATTTTCCTTTTAATATTGATTACATTGATTTTGTTTATGAAAACCCTTCTTAATTTGATACAGTCAAAATTATCCATTTTACTTCTTGTAATATTCTATTTCTTGTTTGGTCTTAAATTGTTCCCTTCTTCATAGAATTGACAGGTAAATTATTTCTTGCTCTCAAATGAAGAAATTTTGAATGCTGTGGATAAGTTCACTTAACTTGGCAGTATACTTTCTGAGGGATTTAGACATAGATGATGAGTTTAATTCATGCATTGACAGCTAGCTAAGTGTTTGGGAAGCTCTGAAGGCAAGTGTGGGAGAAAAAAGGTATTAGCCTGCCTACCAAACTGATGTTCTACAAAGCCATTGTGCTGAACTTACTGTTTTCTTATGCCTGTGATACCTGGACAGTCTACTAGTATCATGGCAAAAAATTGAATTGTTTCCATTTTAAATGTCTTAGGGAGATTTGAATGTCACCTGGCAATATAAGGTACTGGGCACTGAGGTCTTCTCCTGAGCCGAACTGCTAAGTATGCAAATTCTACTTTGGAGGGCATAACTTCCATGAGCCAGTCACATTGTTCAAATATCCAACAGTGACAAAGGCTGCAGAGAGGTTAAGAAGAATGAGGACTGAGAAAAGATCATTGGATTTAACAACTAGGATCATCAGTAGTTTTGGAGAGAGCAGAATTGGTGGAATGATGAAGCCAGAAACAATTGTAAGGGGTTAAGAAGAGAGAGGAGAGAAAGTGGAGGCACTGATTGTGGAGAGCCTTCTTGAGGGTTTAAGCACAAAGGGCAGATGAGCTATAGGGTGATGGTTAGCAGGGATGGAAGGATCAAGTGAGGGCTTTTAGAGGAAGGGGGAGATATTAGTATGCTTGTAGATAGTAGGGAAGAAGTCAGTAAACAGGGAGAGAGTAAAGACAAATGATAGAGTGGGGATGATAGAGCATATAATCTGTTGGAGGAGATAGGATGAAATGGGATTGCTTGAAGAAGTAAAACTACTTCATTTTGTGAGACAGAGGTGAAGGAGGAGATAGTGGCAGAATGCATCTGAGAGGCATAATAATAGCTACCATTTTAATGTACTTTGCTAAGTGCTTTACAAATATTATCCCAATTGATCTTCACAACAATCCTGGGAGCCAGGTGCTATTATTATATTCATTTTATAGATGAAGGAACTGAGAGAGACAGAGGTCAAGTGATTTGCCCAAGGACACACAGCTTATAAGTATTTGAGTTGAATTTGAACTCAGGTCTTCTTGACTCTAGTCCTGGAACTGTATCCACTGTGCCACTCAGGGTAGAAGAGAGAGACCTCATGGTGAGTGGCCCATTTTTTTTCTGTAAAATATGAGGTGAAGTTTTTAGCTGAAAGGTTGGGTGAGGTGGAATGATAGGAGGTTTAAGGAATGCATAAAAATGTTTGGAAGAGTCAGAATGGAGAGTAGGAAAAGTGAATTGATAAGGGATGTAGAGTAGTATTGCCCAGCAGCATTGAGGGCCCAGTTGAAGCTAATATAAATTTGTAGTGGACCAAATCAGAATAGTTGTATGATTTTTTTCAGTTATACTTTCAGCACAAGTATAGGAGAGAAGGTAGCAGATTTAAGGAGTGATCTAAGGGAGTGATCTAAGGCAGAGTGTAATTGGCAATATGGTTAGGGAGTCAGGGATCCAAGAGAAGAGCATAGTATAGAGTTGAATTCATTCACCAAGAGGTCAATATGGGGAAAAGAGAAAGTATGTAGTACAAGAGTGATAGTCTAGGACAGAACTGAGGCATTGAAGGAGTAGAGGTCATGATATGGACGAAGAAGAGGGTTTGGTAAAGGAAGACAGGTGGAGAGGTAGAAAGCCAATAGATTATGGTCAGATAAGGAATTTTAGAATTCTTGAACACAGAAATGGCATATTTGTGTATAAGATTTGACTGATTTGTCTGCATCCCAAAACATTGGTATCTTATCTCATTTTTGTCATTTTCCTTAATGAAATTATCTTTTATTTCTATGATTGGTTCTTTGAAAAACCAATTCTTTAGGAATAAGTCTCTTTAATTTTTCACCCTTTCCTCAAGTGATTTTAATTAAATATAATTTTATTTCAGTGTGGTTAACGAAGGATGTATTTAATAGTCTACTTTTCTGCATTTGGTTGTGAGGTTTTATTCCCCTCAGTACTTTCTAAGGCCATTCATTACCCCTGTTCTGAATTCACTTTCTTCCTTCTCCAACCTCAACCTAATAGTTAGCAATTTCAACTATACACTGACCTCCATTTTTGAATCTCTTGTCCTCTTTTCTTATTGCTTCTTTTCTCTTGCCAAATTGCAGCCTTAGATTACTCCCAATATCCTCCTTTTTCTCTCCTCACAAGTTATTGAACAAAGTTGAGGTTCACAACCATGCTAACTAGGTACATTACATATTCATGTTAGCCAAGTGAAACTGGGTCCTCATTCCATCAAGGCAATATTTTTATATTTCCTATTTGATTTCCTTTTTCAAGTACCACAGAAACCTTTTCTTCATCCCTTAAGTCTCCTATACTCTTCTCCTACTCCTTTCCAGCAAATGAACTTGTCTCTTACTTTCATGAAAAAAAAATCAAGGATATTTGATGTCACTTTCTCTCTTTTCCCTTTTTATTCATCTCAAAACCCTTTGACCTAATCATTCCTTTTCTTTTCCTTTCTCCAGTCTTTGGCAAAGATGTGACATTTTTCCTTGCCAACCACCTCCTCCTCCACTCCAATGTGCTCTTTGCTATTTCCTCTTTCTTCTTTGTCATCATATTTCATTCTCAATCATTTCTCTCTCTCTAGAATATTCCATCTCTCTGTCAACTGGGTACTACTCTGCTGTTTTCAAGCATGTCCAAATATCCACTATCCCTAAATAACCAAAACCATCCAAAACTTCCACCTGACCCCACCATCTCCTCAAACTACCATCTTATATCTTTTCTCCCTTCCTCAACCAAACTCCTTGAAAAAGTAGTTTATACTCATCTCTATTTCCTCCGATTTAACTCAACCTCTCAACTAAAACGTATCTCTCCAAAGGTACCAATGACCTCTTAATTGTGAAATCTGATGATTTTAAAAAATCATTTAAAATCCTTCTTAACCTTTATTTGTATTGTTGAGCAATCTCTCCTCCTGGACATTCTCTATATTCTGGGTTTTAAAAATTACATTATATTCTCTTGGTTCTCCTCTTACCTATTTGACTACTCCTCAGTCTCCTTTGCTTTCTCAACATCCACATCATACCCCCTAACTCTGAGTGTTACCCAAGGTTCTATTTTGGGTCCTCTTCTCTTTTATCTGAGCCTTTTCTGTTGGCAACCTCATCCATTTGCATGGGTGTAACTATCTATCATCTTTGTGCAGCTGCCTCTGAGATCTATATATCCAGCCCTGGTCTTTCCCCTGAACTTCAGTTCCACATCTGTAGTTGTCTTTTGGCCATTCCAAACTGGGTGCTTCAAAGACAACTGAAAATGCCAAATATTGAGCTCATTATCTTTCTCCCATGTCCTCCTCTCTTCCAGACTTCTCTTCTTCTATTCAAGGCAACACATTCTTCCAGTGTTTCAGGTTGTTAAGTTCAACATTATCCTGAGATCTTCATTCTCACCCCGTATCACATGTTTAATCAGTTGCCAAATCTTGCCTTTTCTCCCTTCATGACAACTCTTGTATCCTACACCTTCCTTACACTCACAAGTACCACTCTGGTTTGGTCCCTTATCACCTCTTGCCTAGACTATTGCCTCAGAGTCTTAATTAGCCTCAAGTCTCTCAACTTTCTATTCCATCCTCCTCATTGTTGTCAAAATAATTTTCTTTTAAAAATTTTTTGGTCTTTATTAATTTGTTTACTTTTAGTTTATAAGATTCATTTCCACAATTCCTTGAATTTCAAAATTTCTCTCCCTCTCCCCCTCCCCCTGGCCATGGTGGCATACAATCAAGTATAGTATCTGCAAATACTTTCACATTAGGCACTAGTCAGGTTATAAAGAAGGATTGTATCAAATGGAATGAACAATGGGAAAGAGGAAAAAAACCAAACAAGAAAAAGAAAAAGAGCAGGTAGTTTGCTTCTATCTGGGTTCAAACTCAGTTCTTTCTTTGGATGTAGACATCTCTCTCCATTATGAGTCTTTTGGGGTTGACTTATAACCCTGGATTGCTGAGGAGAGTCCAGTCTGTCATAGTTGGTCATCACACATATGTTGTGTCTGTGATTGTATACAAATTTCTCTGGTTCTACTCTTCTCACTCAGCATCAGTTCATATAAACCTCTCCAGGTAAATATGAAGTCCATCTGCTCCTCATTTCTTATAGCACAATGGTATTCTATTACATTCATATGCCACAATTTGTTTAGCCATTCCCCAATTGATGGGCATCCCTTTAATTTTCAATTCTTTGCTATCACAAAAAGAGCTGCTATCAATATTTTTGTATATATGGGTCTTCTTCCCACTTCTATGGTCTTTTTGGGATATAACCCTAGAAATGGTATTGCTGGTTCAAAGGATATGAAATTATTTATAGCCCTTTGGGCATAATTTCATATTGCTCTCCAGAATGGTTGGATCAGTTCAGAACTCCACCAGCAATGCATTAGTGTTCCAAATTTTCCACATCCTCTCCAGCATTTGTCATTTTCCTGTTTTGCCATCTTAGACAATCTGACTAGTGAGATGTGATACCTTAGAGTTGTTTTGATTTGCATTTCTCTAATCAATAGTGATTTAGAACATTTTTTTCATATGCTTATAAATATCTTTAATTTCTTCCTCTGAAAACTGCCTGTCCATATGCTTTGACCATTTATCAATTGGGGAATGACTTGTAGTCTTATAGATTTGACTCAATTCTCTGTATATTTTAGAAATGAGGCCTTTATCAGTGATATAGGTTGTAAAAATTCTTTCCCAATTTTCTACTTCCCTCCTAATCCTGGTTACATTGGCTTTGTTTGTACAGAAGCTTTTCAATTTAATGTAATCAAAATTATCCATTTTGCATTTTATAATGCTCTCTAATTCTTGTTTGGTCATAAAGTCTTCCCCTCTCCACAAATATGACAGGTAAACTATTCCTTGCTTTCCCAGATTGCTTACAGTATCATCCTTTATATCTAGGTCATGCACCCATTTAGACTTGATTTTAGTATATGGTGTTAGATGATAGTCTATGTCCAGTTTCTGCCATACTATATTCCAGTTTTCCCAGCAGTTTTTGTCAAATAGTGAGTTCTTATCCTTAAAGCTGGGGTCTTTGGGTTTATCAAACAGTAGATTGCTATAGTCATTGACTGCTGAGTCTAGTGTACCCAATCTATTCCATTGATCCACTATACTCTATTCCTCGAGCAGTACCAAGTAGTTTTGAGGACTGCTGCTTTATAGTACAGATTAAAATCTGGTATAGCTAGTCCACCATCCCTAGCATTTCTTTTCATTAATTCCCCTGATATTCTGGACCTTTGAATTTTGAATGAATTTTGTTACTATTTTTTTCTAGCTCTATAAGGTAGTTTTTTGGTAAATTGATTGGTATGGCACTAAATATATAATTTAATTTAGGTAAAATTGTCATTTTTATTATATTAGCTCAACCCAGCTACAAGCAATTGATGTCTTTCCAATTAGTTAGATCTGACTTTATTTGTGTGAAAAGTGTTTTGTAGTTGTGATCATATAGGTCTTGGGTTTGTTTTGGCAGGTAGATCCCCAAATATTTTATAATGTCTACAATAACTTTAAATGGGATTTCTCTTTCTATCTCTTGCTGTTGAATTTCAATAGAAATATATAGGAATGCCTAGGATTTATGTGGATATTTATATCCTGCAACTTTGCCAAATTTATTTATTTTCTCAAGTAGTTTTTTACTTGATTCTCTAGGATTCTCCAAGTATATCTTCCTATCATCTGCAAAGAGTGATAGCTTGGTCTCTTCTTTGCCTAATTTGATTCCTTTAATTTCTTTTTCTTCTCTAATTGCTACTGCTAACATTTCTAGTACCAGATTGAATAAGAGGGGTGATAGTGGACATCCTTGTTTCACCCCTGATCTTATTGGAAATGCTTCTAGCTTCTCCCCATTACATGTAATACTTGTTGATGGCTTTAAATAGATGCTACCTATTATTTTAAGGAAGGCTTCATTTATTTCTATACTTTCTAGTTTTTTTTTTTAAATAGGAATGAATGTTGTATTTTGTCAAATACCTTTTCTGCATCTATTGAGATAATCATGTGCTTTTTGCTAGTTTTATTGTTGATATGATCAATTATACTGATGGTTTTCCTAATACTAAACCATCCTTGCATTCCTGGAATAAATCCTATTTGATCGAATTGCATTATTCTTGTGATAAATTGCTGTAATCTTTTTGCTAATATTTTATTTAAAATTTTTGCATCCATATTCATGAGGGAAATTGGTCTATAATTTTCTTTTTCTGTTTTATCTCTTTCTGATTTAGGTATCAGTACCATATTTGTGTCATAAAAAGAATTTGGTAGGACTCCTTCTTCACTAATTTTCCCAAATAGTTTGTAGAGTATTGGAATCAATTGTTCTTTAAATGTTTGATAGATTTCACTGGTAAATCCATCTGGCCCTGGAGATTTTTTCCTAGGGAGTTTGTGGATGACTTGTTCAATTTCTTTTTCTGAGATGGGATTATTTAAGTAATTTACTTCCTCTTCAGTTAATCTGGGCAGCTTATATTTTTGTAAATATTCATCCATTTCACTAAGATTGTCAAATTTATGTGCATACAACTGTGCAAAATAATTCCTAATTATTGTTTTAATTTCCTCTTCATTGGTGATGGATCCACCCTTTTCATTTTTGATACTCATAATTTGTTTTTCTTCTTTCTTTTTTTATCATATTGACTAAGGGTCTATCAATTTTATTTTTTTTTCATAAAACCAGCTCTTAGTTTTATTTATTAATTGAATAGTTTTCTTAATTTCAATTTTATTCATCTCACCTTTGGTTTTCAGTATTTCTAATTTTGTATTAAATTGGGGATTTTCAATTTGTTCTTTTTCTAGCTTTTTCAATTGCATGCCTAATTCATTGTCCTCCATTTTCTCTAATTTTTTCATGTATGCACTCAGGGATATAAAACTTCCCCTAAGAACTGCTTTTGCTGCATCCCACAAATTTTGGTATGTTGTCTCGTTGTCATTCTCTTGAATGAAGCTACTAATTGTTTCTATGATTTCTTGTTTGACCCATTCATTCTTTACGATTAAATTGTTTAGTTTCCAATTAGTTTTTAGTCTGTCTTTTCATGGCCCTTTATTGCATATGATTTTTATTGCATCATGATTTGAGAATGATGCATTTATTATTTCTGCCTTTCTGCACTGAATTGTGAGGTTTTTATGTCCTAGTACACGGTCAATTTTTGTGTATGTGCCATGTACCGCTGAGAAGAAGGTATTTTCCTTTTTATCCCAGTTCAGTTTTCTCCAGAGATCTATCACACCTACCCTCTCTAAAATTCTATTGATCTCCTTAACTTCTTTCTTGCTTATTTTTGAGCTTGGATTTATCAAGTTCAGAGAGGGGGAGATTAAGGTCTCCCACTAGTATAGTTTTGCTATCCATTTCTTCCTCTAATTCTCTTACGATCTCTTCTAGGAATTTGGATGCTATACCACCAAAATAATTTTCCTTAAGAGCTTATCTGACCGTGTGACTGCCTATCACCTGTAGGATAAAATATAAACTCTTTTGTTTAGTTTTAAAGCCATATACCAACCTATCTTTTCAACCTTATTAAACATTATTATTCCCCCTTCAGCATTCTGAGAGTCAGCCAATTTAACTTTCTCTTTCTCATACACAGAACTCTTGCTCCCTTCTCCATTCCCTATGCCCAGAATTCACTCCCTCTTCACTTCTGCCTCCTTTGAGATGTATCTCAGGGAACCTCTTCTGCACAAAACTGTTCCTGATCTCCCCAATTACTAGTATCCTTTCTTCCAAACAACCTTGTATATATTTGCATTTATTAATTTTATATTTTTCACATATACTTTTATTTATATTTGTTGTCTACCCCGTTAGAATGTAAACTCATTGGGAATAGGGGTTGTTTCATTTTTTTCTTTGTGCTTGTATATCTAGCACCTACTACATTGCCTGGAACATACTATGCCTTTAATAAATGCTGAGTAATTGGTACTTTTAGGACCTTCATGTACTATGTCTTACATGTAATTTAGACATTTTGGCACTGAAGTAACCTGTCAAATGAGACTTTGGATTGTGTATGTCTATTATAGCTATTGTTAATTCACATTTGTTTTCAACAGAACTGTGGGACAATTACCAAGGATGCTGGGATAATCACCCTTGTTATTTTAATGTGGTAATGTTGATTTTGATGCTTGTGCTATATGATTAAAGATTTAAATTATAACCCATCTTACTGTGGGACAATTACCAAGGATGTTGAGATAATCACCCTTGTTATTTTAACATGTCAATGTTAATTTTGATGCTTGTGCTGTATGATTAAAGATTTAAATTATAACCCACCTGACTTTTGGACGGGATTATAAAGTTTTTAGCCCTGGAGAGAGGAAACCCTGGTTTCCTGGACACTTGGCTGAATAATGCAGCCATGGGGACAAGAGACTCAAACACATGCAATGCCAGAGTTCACAAACTGTTTTATATTTTTGGAGCTTTGATTGTTGGGATTGTGTTATCGGAGGTTTCTGAGAAATTGATGGGGCAGGTAGATAGTACAGATAGAGCACTGGACTTGATATCAGGAAGACTCATTTTCCTGAGTTCAAATCTGACCTCAGACACTTCCTAGCTATGTGACCCTGGGCAAGTCACTTCACCCTGTTTCTCTCAGTTTCCTCATCTGTAAAATGAGCTGGAGAAGGAAATGGCAAATCACTCCAGTACTTTGACCAAGAAAACCCCAGATGGGGTCACAAAGAGTTGGATATTACAGAAAAAATGATTAAACTAGACCATAGGCAAGCTACTTAATCTTGTTTGCCTCAGTTCTTCATTTATAAAATGACCTGGAGAAGGAAATGGCAAATCACTCCAACATCTTTCCTAAGAAAGCCCCAATTGAAGTCACAAAGTGTTGGACATGACTGAACAACAACAAGAAATTGGAATCCAGAATGAAGCCATTCTGGTTCTTCACACCTCATGGAAGGAAGCACAAGCAAGTTTGAGTGGGTATTGGTTTTCCTGACCCCCTGTGATATGATGAGATCCATCTGCATATGATGGAGGTCAAAAGCTAAGGAGCAATCTTTTTCTGTGTTATTCTCCTCTCTCTCAGAACTGATGGAATGTGCTGATTGAAGCACAGTTGAAGTGGAATTTGCTTTCTTTCTCATTTGTCTGTTAAAGCAGAATTAGCTCAAAGCTCTCACCTTGTTTAAACTGGTGGATGATATCTTCTCCCTTGGGAGGGCTGAGCTCAGGCAAAGGAGCTGATCTGATTCCTTCTTGTTCCATCTCAGGCAGTTGTTTGCTTATTAATTATTTGATCTTCAATTGCATATCATTGTTGTTATTACTAATGAATATATTTTTTCCTCCTTGATATAAAGGAAAATTCAGGGCTCACTACCTCCTTGCCAGGTGTGACTAATGATAGCAGCTGATAAAGAATGAAGAGATTTTATATATTTGAAGAGATATAGGGGAATATATCCCCATTTCAGTATGAATAAAATGTGAAGGGAGGAAAAACACACACTAACTGCATTTATAAGTTCCCAAAGCAATAAATGAACACTGAAATCACATCCTTAGGCAAGTGTTATTTTTCATTAACATTTTTCTTTTTTGTCATTCTGATTTTGAGTGACAAACTTGGAATTAGGAAGATTCATATTCTTGAGTTCAAATCTAGCCTTAGGCACTTACTAGCTGTGTGACCCTGGGCAAGTCACTTAACCCAGTTTGCCTCAGTTTTCTCATCTGTAAAGCAAACTGGAAAAGGAAATAGCACTTTAGTAGCTTTGCCAAGAAAACCGTAGATGGGATCACAAAGAGTCAGACATAATTGAAATTGATGAACAAAAGCTATCAAAATTATTTTTCTGTATTCTGTAATCCTCTCTATTCTGTGTGGGGTCAAGAACTCATTCTATCGACAGCCGTAAAAGTTATGTCTTTTCCTGTTTCTCTAATATGTTTCTGAAGTGACCTTTTACATCTAAGATTCAGATTTTCTATTTTGTTGTTTAGTTGTGGTTCTTTGATTTATTGTTTAAAAATTTTATTAGTTGCATGACAAATTCATTAATCTGTTCTTTTTCTCTTTTGCTGATTAAAGTGTGTAGGGATATAAGTTTCCCCTTTGAACTTCTTTATCTATATCCCAAAATTTTTGTATGTTGTCACATTGTTGTTATTTTTTTCATTAAATTATCTGTTGTTTCCATGATTTCTTCCTTGAGTCATCAATTTTCCAGAATTAAATTATTTAGCTTTCATTTTAATTTAACTTCTTTCTTCAAAGACACTTCATGGATTATAATTTTTATTGTGCTATGTTCAGTAAGGGATTACCCTTAATAATTCTGCTCTTATGCAGTTGTTTGTTAAGTTTTAATGCCCAAATATTTGGTTAATTTTTAATGGTGCTGGTGCCATGTAATTTTGAGAAAATTTCTATTATTATTCAGTACATTCCAGACATCAATCATATCTTAGTTTTATAAAATTTTATTCATGTCATTATGTTCTTCTTTGTTTATCTTTTTTGTTATGTTTATCTAGGTCTGAAGGGGGCATGCTGAGGTAACTAACTATTTTAGTTTTGCTTTCTATGGTTCATTGTAATGGTTAATTTTATGTTTGAGTTTGTAGATCCTATACCATTTGGTGTATTTATATGTTATATTTTGATATTATTTCATTTCTCATAGTACCTCTAATAATAATTCAGGGTCCTTCTTTATCTCTTTTAACCATGTTTATTTTAATGATTGCCTTGCCTAATAGCATGATTACTACCCTTGCTTTTTTGAAATATCCTGAAGAAGGATAAATTCTCTAGCTCTTCACTTCAAATTTTTGTGAATGTTTTGTTTTAAGTATGTTTTTTATGTCACATATTGTCACAATCTGCTTTCTAACTTTCTAATTCAGTCTGCTAACCTCTTCCATTTTAATCAATTACTTTTTAAAATTTAAACAAATGCTTTATTAACTTCTGTTTTACATCATTCATTTCCACCAAATTTTGAGTTACAATCATTCCCCCCCCCCCCGTTTTTCCCCTACCCACCCTCCCAGAACAGCAGTCCTGCAAGACATCACTTCCTCCAATCTGCTCTCTCCCTTATCCTCTCCCACACCCTTCAACCTCTCCATTAGAGGAAGGTGAATCTTTGTGTCCCAATGCCTGCACATCTTATCTCCCAATTACAAGCAAAAGAGTATTAATAATAGTATTTATATATATTTGAAACATTTAATCTTAAGACCTTGGATTTCAGATCCATTTCCTTCCTCCCCTGTGACCCATTCCCTCTGGGGAGATAAGTAATTCAGTATATGTTGTACACATCTAGCTATGCAAAACATTATCATAGTAGATATATTGTACAAGGCTGCTTATAATTCCCTCCCCCTCATCCCACCTCCCACCTGGTCCATTCCCCACTTGATCCTGTCCCTCTTCCATAGTGGGTACCTCCAACCTCCCCTCCCCCCAAGGATGCCCTCCCATCCATCATCCCTCCTCTCATCCCCCTTCCCCCTATTCTGCTGTAGGTTGAGATGTCCCATTTAGTATGTATGTCATTCTCTCCCTGAACCAAATTCAATGAGAATGTGGTTTTGCCTTTTTGCCTTCCTATTCTTCCCCTCCCTTGCAACCACTTCCCCTTGCTTCTTCTACATGGGATAGTTTACCCTACCCTGTCTCTCCCCATCTCCTCTTGCTACTTTCCTCTCTCACCTCATAATTTCATCCCTTGAGTATTCTCCCTTCCCAACAAATTCAACCTATGCCCTCTATCCATATACACACACATTCACATGTGTATTCATATGACCACACACCCTTCTTCCATTATTTTCATAGTGAGAAAGATATCATCACTCACAGTTATTGTTTTTCCGTATAGGAATGTAAATAGTTCAATTTTGATAAGTTCCTTTTGATTTCTTTTCCCTGATTACCTTCTCAGGCATCTCTTCCTTCTTGTGCCTGGATGTCAAATTTTCTATTCAATTCTGGTTTTTTCCTCAAGAATGCTTGAAAGTCCTCTATTCCACTGAATGACCATATTTTCCCCTGAAACAAAATACTCAGTTTTGCTGGGTAGGTGACCCTTGGGTTCATTCCCAGTTCTTTTGCCCTCTGGAATATCATATTCCATGCCCTTCAATCCCTCAGTGTAGAAGCTGCCAGGTCCTGGGCTATTCTGATTGTGTTTCCACAATATTGAAATTGTTTCTTCCTGGCTGCTTGTAGTATTTTCTCCTTGATCTGGGGATTCTGGAACCTGGCTATAATATTCCTGGGAGTTTTCTTTTTGGGATCTTTTTCAGGAGGTGATATGTGGATTCTTTCAACCTCTATTTTGCCCTCTGGATCTAAAACATCAGGGCAATTTTCCTTGAGAATTTCTTGAAGGGTGATTTCTAGGTTCTTTCTTTGATCATGGCTTTCAGGTAGTCCAATAATTTTTAAATTGTCTCTCCTGGATCTATTTTCCAGGTCAGTGGTTTTTCCCATGAGATATTTCACATTGCCTTCTAATCTTTCATTTGTTTGGATCTGCTTAACAGCATCTTGATTTCTCATAAAGTCATTAGCTTCCATTTGCTCCAGTCTAACTCTGAAGGAATGAATCTCCTCAGTGAACTTTTGAGATTCTTTTTCCATCTGGCAAATTCGACTTTTTAAGGCATTCTTCTCCTCATTGCCCTTTTGGGCCTCCTTTGCCATTTGAGTTAGTCTATTTTTTAAGGTGTTGTTTTCCTCAGTCAGGCTGTTGACCCTCATTTCATACTTTTCCTGCATCCTTCTCATTTCTCTTTCCAATTTTTCCTCCACTTCTCTTATTTGATTTTTAAAGTCCTTCTTAAGGTCCTCTATGGCCTGCAACCCGCTCATGTTTTCCCCTGGGGCTTTTGGAGCAGGACTTCTGACCTCACAGTCCTTTTCCTGCTCTATGCCCCCAAAATAGGAGTCTAGGGTTGCATTTTTCTGTTTCCTTTGCCTTGGCATGTTGCCACTTAATTACTTGACTTTTGGGCTTGTTGCCACACTATGGCTTTAAGGCCAGATAGAGGAATTTTCGTCCTGAACGTGTGGGGGGCAACTTCCGTTTCTGGCAAGCTGTAAACCCACCCACGACTTCCACCCTAGATCACAATCCAGATCCAGGGAGGTTAAAGCAAGAGCGATTACCCCCAAGACTGATCGCTGGATCTCCCTACAATTTGCAGGCCAGGAGCTGGAGCTGCCTCTGAAAACTACAAAATGGCATGTCTCCTCAGTGGCTTCTAGCCCCCAGGGGAGGGAGCCAACGCATTCCCCCAAATACAGGTCCCAAAGTCCATAGGACACTAACCTCTTACTTTGTCCTAGGCATGTCTATGTTGATAATTCTGGAGTCTCCATGGCTGCTGGTGTTCTGGGGTTCCTCTAGCCTGCTGCTGGCCCTGCCGCCCTGGGGCTAAAACATCGGCTCACGCGGACCTGGGCTCCGCTGGGCTCTGCTTCCTGAGCTCTGCGCGTTGCGTGCTGCGCCGGCTCCCAGACTGCTGCGCTGGTCCTTCCTGCAGGGCTGCTGGGCTGTCCTCAGTGGGAGGTTAGCTTCTCTGTGTCATTCTGTGGGTGCTGGGGCTCCAGAAGTTGTTCAGAGTCCCCTTTTACATAATTTGGGGGGAATCTGGGGGCAGAGTGGCTTGGATGAGCTGTTTCTACTCCGCCATCTTGGCTCCATCCCTCCTCTTATTTGATTTTTAAAATCCTTCTTAAGGTCCTCTGTGGCTTGCAACCTGCTCATGTTTTCCCCTGGGGCTTTTGGAGCAGGACTTCTGACCTCACAGTCCTCTTCCCACTCCATGCTTTGACCCTCCTTGCCCCCAAAGTAGGAGTCTAGGGTTGCATTTTTCTGTTTAATTTGTTTCCTTTGCCTTCGCATATTGCCACTTAATTACTTGACTTTTGGGCTTGTTGCCACATTATGGCTTTGCAGCCAGATAGGTGAATTTTCGTCCTGAAAGTGTGGGGGGCAACTTCCATTTCTGGCAAGCTGGAAACCCACCCACGACCTCCACCCCAGATCACAATCCAGATCCAGGGAGGTTAAAGCAAGAGTGATTACCCCCCCAAGACTGATCACTGGATCTCCCTACAGTTTGCAGGCCAGGAGCTGGAGCTGCCTCTGAAAACTACAAAATGGCGTGTCTCCTCAGTGGTTTCTAGCCCCCAGGGGAGGAAGCCGACACATTCCCCAAATACTGATCCCAAAGTCCATAGGGCACTAACCTCTCACTTTGTCCTAGGCACATCTGTGTTGATAATTCTGGAATCGCCACAGTTGCTGGTGTTCTGGGGTCCCTCCAGCCGGCTGCTGGTCCAGCCGCCCTTTGTCTAAAACCCACTCATGTGGACCTGGGCTCGGCTCTTCCTGTGCTGCATGCTGCTGGCTCCCAGAGCACTGCGCTGGTCCTTCCTGCAGGGCTGCTGGGCTGTCCTCAGTGGGAGGTTAGCTTCTCTGTGTTGTTCTGTGGGTGCTGGGGCTCCAGAAGTTGTTCAGAGTCCCCTTTTACATATTTTGGAGGTGATCTGGCAATTTTATTACTTTTTACAAAGAATCAGGTCTTAGTTTTATTGTTTCTATAAGTATTTATTGCTTCCAACTTTTAAATTTCTCCCCTAGTTTCTAATATCCTTTCTTCGTATTGACTTTATATTTGATTATATGTTGGGTTTCTAATGTTTAAATATGTTTAATAAGTTCATTATTCCTCTTTTTAATTTTTGTTAATATATATTTGTGGGGATATGATTTTCAGCCCTGGAGACTGCCTTAACTGCATCCCTGACATTTTGGTAGATTGTTTTATAATTATCATTTTCTTTCATATAATTGTTAATTTTTTCTATGACTTTTTCTTTGGCCCATTTATTATTTAGTATTTCATTGTTTTTCCCTTTTTATGCTTGTTGTATTGATGTATACTCTTTTTAAAAACAAATTATGATATTTATATAAAAAAAGATGGTTGCACATGAAATTGCAAATATGTTATATACAACTTGCTATCCCTTTTTTAATTTAAATTTTTTAAACTTTGATTTCCAGATTTTTTCCCTTCTTCCTTCCTCACCCACCCCCACAGGGAAGATAAGCAATTCAATATAGGTTGTATATATGTAGTTACTCAAAATATTTCCATAGTAGTTATACTGTGAAAGGCTAACTGTGATTCCCTCCATCCTATCCCACCCCTCACTTATTCTATTTTCTCTTTCAATGCAGTCTCTTTTCAAAAGTGTTTGCTTCTAATTACCCTCTCCCTGCATCTGCCCTCCCCTCTATTATCCCTCCCTTATCTCCTTCTCCCCTATTTTCCTGTAGGGTAAGATACCCAGTTGAGTGTGTATGTTATTCCCTCCTTAAGCCAAATTCAATGAGAGTAAGGTCAACCCATACCTTTCCTGCTCTCCCCCTCCATCATAACAGTTTTCTCTTGCCTCTTTTATATGAGATAATTTACCCTACTTTATCTCTCACTTTCTCCTTCTACCAATATATTCCTCTCTCACCTCTTAATTTTATTTTTTTAGATATCATCCCTTCATATTCAACTCATCCTGTCCCCTCTATGCATACATATACATACATATACACACACTCACATATATATTTATATACATATAAACCCTCCTATACATACAATTATATGTGTGTATACATATATGTATGTATATACACACACATATACATATATATATTTTTTCTCCATCAACTATCCTCATACTGAGAACAGTCTTGTGAGTTACAATGATCGTTTTTCGATGTAGGAATATAAATAGTTCAACTTTAATAAGTTCCTTATGGTTTCTTTTTCCTGTTTATCTTCTCATCCTTCTCTTGCTTCTTGTATTTGAAAGTCAAATTTTCTGTTCAGCTCTGGTTTTTTCATCAAGAATGCTTGAAAACCTCTATTTCATTGAATGACCATATTTCCCCTGAAGCATTATATTCAGTTTTGCTGGGTAGGTGATTCTTAGTTTTAGTCCTAGCTCCTTTGACCTCCAGATTATCCTCTTCCAAGCCCTTTGATCCCTTAATGTAGAAGCTGCTAGGTCTTGTGTTATCCTGATTGTGTTTCCACAATACTAAAATTGTTTCTTCCTGACTGCTTGCAGTATTTTCTTCTTGATCTGGGAACTCTGGAATTTGGCTGTAATATTCATAGGAGTTTTCTTTTTGGGATCTTTCTCAATTCTTTCAATTTCTATTTTGCCCTCTGCATGGTTGCTTGGTCCCTGTACTATTTGTAGGCCAGGAGTTCTGGAAGCAGCCAGGCGGCAGCAACTGTAGCTGCTATACTTCTGTTGCTTCTTGCCCTGGTGGTAGGGGCCAGACCTTGCTCTTCTTTCCTCCTCTTCCAACAGAGTTCCCAACTGAACTTTTACTTTCTCTGTGGTGCTTATGGGTTGAGAAGTCTGGAAACCACCACAGCTGCCAGTGATTCATTCTCCTGAAATCTGCTCAGGCCCAGTCATTGGTTGTGGCCACCCTGAGGCCAGAATTGGGTGGCTCACGTAGGACTGCACTTGGCTCCCAGCCCAGTGGGATAGGCTCTTCCTGTTAGCCTGCCAGGTTGTTGTCTTCAGCAGGAGATTTGTTTCTCTCTGTCATTTTGTGGGTAGTGTAGCTCTAAAATTTGTTTAGTCATTTTTTACATGTATTGGAGATGATGGGAGCTGGAGCCACATGGAGGTCCTCTTTTTACTCTGCCATCTTAACTCTACCCCCAGTTTCATTGTTTAGACTCCATTTGACTTTGTTGCATTTGTTTGTGCTCCTTGAACTAATTAACTTTTTATTGTGTTGTGGTTTGAAAAGAATGTTTACTATTTCTCCTGTTCTGTATTTGTTTGCAGTGTTTCTGGGCCTTAGTATGTGGACAGTTTTTGTAAAAGTTTCATGTGATGCCAAGATATACATATATATATATATATATTATGTATATATTTTTCAGTGAGAAAAAATCTACTTTCTTTCTCATAGCTAACCTCCTCTCTGAGAATGAAAGAAGAAAGAAAAAATCAACTTTGCAATAAACATGCATAGTGAAGTAATCAAGTAAGGGTATCTTTGTTGGCCATGTAATATGTATATGTGTATATATGTACGTATATATTATACACATATACATATACACACATATGTGTATGTCTTATTTTGAACTTTTCACTCCTTTCACTTTTCTATCAGGAAGTGGGTAACATGCTTCATAATTTATCCTCTGCCGTCATGGTTGGTCATCACACTGATCAGAGTTCCTAATTCTTTCAAAGCTGTATTTTTTTAAACATATTATTGGCTCATAATAAGCAGCTAATAAATGGTTATTGACTGTCTGTTGACTGACTCTTGAAGCACAATATAAGTAGCATGACTTCTGTGTACAGGGACTCAACTGAAGAAAGAAGTCTTGCTAATACACTTTTCCCAAGGACACACTGTGTGAGTATGATCTAGACTGAGGGGTATATGAGGAGCAAGCCTCATGGAGGCAGAACTGGGCCTTACTTCTTGCTGCTCCAGTATGGTTGCTGCTTCTGCTGCCTTTACTGGTCCCAGTGAGGATGAACCCTGGTATCTGTAATCTTGTGAAGGACATCAAGATCATGTCATTTAAGGACTGATTGGGAACCCAGATTGCCCAACCCCCATTAAAATGGACCAGTTAAAAAAGGGATAAGGGCAATCACCTGTGAATAGTAATGAACTAATGAGTGGAGAAGGGTCACCTCTTGGCAAATGGCCTCCAAATGTAGAGCAAAGGATAGGATATATGGATTGGTGTTCTATGGAAGTATTTGTATACTCATTGGTATATCATAGAGGAGATGATTGTTTGTTTATGGGTTAGACTTGATAATGTCTGGGGCCCCTTCCAATTCGGAGCTTCTACAATTCTGTAGTAAGTGATCAAGAAGCCAATATAAATAAATATAATGAAAATATTTATATGATAAGTGCATTCAAGAAGTGAAAAATAAATCATTATTTGACTTTTGAAGTGACTTTTGGGGTATTAGAGAATGCTTCCTGGAGGACACAACATTTGACTGGACTTTAAAGAATGGATTTGCATTTTGCAGAGGAGTAGACTGTATCTGTTGTTAATAGGAATGCTTTAAATTTTTCCTGTTGTATGTATTATTCTTGGTTATAAAGAGAGTTTTAAAAATCACTTTAAGGAAATGTGCTTTTTTCCTTATGCTTTTTAATGCTTTTTTAAAAACACAAGTGAATGTTATGTTTTACCAAAGGCCTTTTCAACATCTATTGATACAATCATGTAGATTTATTATTTTTCCTATGAGTATTGATTACAAATATTAAACCATTCTTTTATGTATCTTGCATAGTCACCATGAATTTTTTTGATATATTGTCATATTCTATTTGTCTTTTCAAAACCTTTAAGTGTCTCTATTACCTCTAAGATAAAAAGAAAACATATTAGCTTGACTCTCTACAATAAGATTTCAAACTATCTCTCCAGAATTATTTAATACTACTCTACTCAATAATCTATATTTCAGCCGTACTGTACAACTCAATATTCTATGTCTTGTCCCTTGCACTTTGAGTGATCTTCCTCTTTTTTCTCTACCACTTTATCTTTCTTTAAGACTTGGCTCTGGTACCATCTCCATACTAAAATTGTCCTGATTCTCTCAGCTAGTGATCTCTCCTCACTGAAATTGTCTTATATGGACTTATCTTTGTATCTATTATATGTATATATATATGTATGTGTGTATGTGTATATTCATAAATGTATATTATATATGTGATAACATATATATATAATATTATGTATAATATATATCTATATGTCCATGTAGATGTATTTGGAGGTAGCACTGTACAGTGTGAAAGCATGCTACATTGGAAGTCAGAGGATCTGGGTCCTAATCTAAGCTCTGCCACTTATGATTTGTGTCACCTTGGACATGTCACTGTAAGATGAGGGAAGTAGAGCAGATGACCTTTAAGATTGCTGCCAGCTCGAAATCTATGATCCTTCCAGTATACTGTAAATTCCTCCAAAACAGGTACTAGCTCTTTTTTTTGGTACTGTGCCAGATGCTGGGAATATGGTGTCTTTGGCTAAATTTCTGAGTAATGGGATTTCAAGATTTAATACTAGAAAGAAGAGATCATTTAAATGACAATCTAAGCCTACCCCTCATTTTTCAGAGAAGGAATCTGGCCCTCAAAGAGGTTAATTTGCCTAAAGTAACAAAATAATAATTCAATTCAGTGAACATTTATTAAGAATCTTTAACTATATTAAGACATATTCTTGGTCGTATACATTTCTATCAATTTCCTATTTAACTTGGACATCAGACATTAATCAGAGAAGTATGATGTAAACATTTTTTTCTCATCATCAACTTATTTTTTCTTCTAGTTACATTGATTTTGCTCATGTAAAAACCTCTTAGTTCTATATGATTAAAAACGGACTATTTTGTCTTTTGTGATTTCTTTTCTCCTTTAGTTCATCTTGATGACTTGTCTTTTGTGATCCCTTTGACTCATCTTAATAACTTTTCTGGTGGGTTTTATTTGTTTCCATTAGTTTATTGAACTAAGCATTAAATTATTGACTATTGAATGATGAGTAACAAAGATGACCAGTTCTTATTTTGAATAATTTAAATTTGATTCACAAGAAATTATGGACTTTCTATATAGTCATGCCCCAATAACTGAGATGAATCTGTGATCTCACTAATGCATCTATTTCCTCTAATATTGCAGATTATAACCCATCCATTCCTATTCATGCAGTGTAAATCTTGGTCATGTACTCCCGTAATTTCACCATAAAGAGTCTGCACAACATGTTGGGTGAAATACCATATATAGAAATATAAATATATGCATATTTATGCATATATGTCTATCTATCTATCTATCTATCTATCTATCTATCTATCTATCTATCTATCTATGTTTTACCTCTCCACCTCTCAACAATATTATTGTCAGGTTTGGGGATCACAGCTGAAGGAACACAACATTCTGTGGAGGTCTTGCTTACAGTTGCTAATACAACTTTGGTAACTGGGGTCTGGCCAATGTAACCTAGGACTTGGAGAATGCACAAGATGCTCTGCCTGTTGGCAACTTGAGTGGAAGATTGATGACCTTGCTTCCAGAAATATAATGGTATTAGTGGAGGGACTCTGACTTCAATTTAGAGTATGCATAATATCCTTTGACTGTTTCCTGTTGATGGATAAGCTTGATAGACTGTTGGACTTAGTTTTTGATGCTCAGGACCTTTTCAGCTCCCTCAGTTGCCTCTCCCTTTTGGTTGGAGGGCTGGTGGGTAGACCAATGACCTCCTCCAAAACCTTGCTTTATAGAAGGCTCAGAACTTTTCAGGTTCTGGAACTCCATTTTCCATCAGCCACATTATGTGTTTTTGATTCCAAGGGGCATCATTATTTCCCCACCCCACCCCTGCTTCTTCTTTACCAGTTTTCTTTTGTGTATTGAGTTTCTCTATCAGATTATAAGGGGCTTGAAGGGGGGGCGGCTAGGTGGCGCAGTGACTAAGAGTGCCGGCCTCGGAGTTGGGATGACCGGAGATCGAAACCGGCCTCAGAAAATGAGCACCCACACATAAGTAATGACTAGCCGTGTAACCTTGAGCAAGTTACTTAACCCTAATTCCTTTAAAAAAATAAGGGGCTTGAGGGGAGAGGGTGTATTTCTTTTTCTTGTTTTTATATCCAATGTTAAACATGGTACCTGGAACAATCTAGGCACTTAATAAACATTTATTGAATCAAATTGAATTTATGGAAAGCTTTTTAATTGCTTGTTGAGCCAGAACTTAGCAGGCATACAAAAGATACAAACAGATGAAAGTTCCCTCTGTACCATCCAGCTTTCTAGTGAGAAAGAAGAAATGCTGTTAACTTCTGCATGTAGCTGCTGCTTCTTCAGTTTCTGTTCTGTGGCTTCTTTCTTTCTCTTAAGTGAATGAATATCAGAGACAGATGAGACCAGATTATGACCCTGTAAACTTTAAAACGTTCAAAGAAGCATGCAGGGTCTACTTCTGCAACTCGTTGCTCCTCAGGGCTAGATCCTTGCTGGTCTTAACTGCTGTAGCTAATAACCCTGGTTACTGAAGGGGACCCTCGTCTAAGCTTTCCAATCCCATGAGGTCATAATCTAGTCCACAATATCTCTAATACATATTCTGATCTTTCTTAAGATCAGGAAAGCAGAAACATAACAGAAACAGAAGAAGCAGAATCATGTATTTGTGGCCACATGGAGAATAGGTAAGCCCCCATTCAGAAGCTTAGTATTTCTTCCTTCTCACTAAAAAGCTGCTGAGGAGAGAGGAAGTCTTGTTTTATTTGTGCCTTGTAGACATTCTACTCTCTGGCTTTGCATATATTTAATTAAAAAGTCTTTCTATTACTACAAAGTAAGACAACAGGAATTAGTCAAAGGATAACTGTATATACCTAAGACAGGGCAGGGCTCCTCTACTACACCATCACATATTTTTGGAAGCAGGGCCACTGAGCCTTTACCTCTATTGACAGCTGGCAGAGCATACTATGTATATTCCAAGGACTGGTATCTGTTGGCTAATCCACCATTATAGTTTTTTCATGGCTTACCACTTCTCTTCCATTCTTCCTGTAACCTCTCACCCTGCTTCCTTCTCCTCAACCTTTCCAAGCCCATACTTAAAAGTTTCATCAGAATATTGACAATTCCCTTGAACGAATCAAGAACAAGGGAAGAGAGGCCAACCAGAAACATGCCAGTCCTTGGGGTTAGAAACCAGTATTGATGGGCCAAAATTCGGAAGTGCTATCTACTGGCTTTTCTTTAAGACCACTTGCTTAGTAAGAACTCTATTGTTGGGACCAGTTGTTACCATAATAAAACTTCATCTATGCTAAAAACCTGGTGGGCTTGATCCAAAATATAATCATTCAATGTTAGAGTTAGGAGGGATCTTAGGCATCCTTTATCTCAACTCCCATTTTATAGACGAGGAATCTTTTCCCCTCTCCCATAGAACACAGGTTGCTTGAAGACAGGGAATGTTTTTTTTTTATCTTTATATTCCCAGCATCTAGCCTGGTATCTGACATATTATAGGTGCTTAATCAATTTTTATTGATTATTTGATTGATTAAAAGGGATTTGTCCACGAAGACACAATGGATATCTATTCTCTTTGCTCTCCCCCAAAAGGGGAGAGTAAGAATAGTAATAACTTTTATTTATATAGACTTTAAGGTCTAGAAAGGACTTTATTCATTACCAATAGGCCTAGAAAGGGGGTTGCCATAGACATTACTATGCCTATATTGAAGACACAGAAAATAAGCTCAGAAATGGGGGCTTGCTCCTAGTCTCATAGCTGGAGAGTCCAGAGATTCCAAAATATTGTGTTGTTTTCATTCAACCCCTCTGTTCAGATAGAAGAGATGTCAAGCTTTCCATCTGTGTTCCATTGGGAAAAGATATTGCTTAGAATTCCAGTCCTTACTACTTCTGCACAGCAACTTGCCTTGACTCTTCTACTGAAGAACTTTTGATGTCTACTAAAGTTCTTTACCATGACATCATAGGGAAATCCCTGAGACATCGAGATTCTGTCCCAGGTGATTCTTTAGACATTTAGGATAGTAACAACGACCTACATCTCCATGGTGCTTTTAGGTTTGCAATTTGTTTTTCTCACAACAGTGTTGTGAGGTTGGTAATGCTGGTGCTGCTGTTTCCATTTCACAGTTGAGAAAACTGAGGCTTTCAGAGGGGAAATGATTTGTCCGTGGTCGCCTAGCTAATAAATACTGGAGATAGGATATAAATCTATATCTCTGAACTATAAGTTTGGTAGTGTCTCCTCTATTCGATGCTCTCCTTGGAGATGTAAAAGTGATCCCAACTGTGTTTGGTTTTGGGGGTGGGGTGAGTTATGGACCACTTGATTTTGCAGCCCAGACTGTACCCTTTATTTGCTGGAATGGGATTGGCTGAGAAGCAACAGCCTATGGACTTGTTTTTGAGGAACTTTGAACTCTTTCCTAGTCCTCTGTGGCCTGAGAAAATTCATGTACTAGCCCCTTGTCAGATTCTTCCTTACTTTGAAGGTTTTTAATGGGAGCATAAGGGCAGAGGATGCTACATTAGAGCATGATTTACGTTTAGGCAAGCCCCTGAAGGCTAACTCATTCTTGTCTTGAATGCCCATTTGCCCTTCTGTCAGGAATAGCCCTGTTTCCAGCAGCTCATCCTTTGTCTTAGGCCCTTTCCTATCCTTAAGAAAGCTTGATAATATCTCATCTCTGTTTCCATAGCAGATCATGTATATTTTCTCTCATCAGATTTTGGGGTTTGGAGTGACTTAGGAGGAGGTGAGTATATGTATGTATATATAAATATATAATGAATATGTTTATACTTGTAAATATATACACATGTATTTATGTATACATTTATAGTTGTGAATATGTAGATATAGTGTGTATGTATGTATGTATGTATGTGTGATGTACCAGGGGACTAGTTAATGAGAACCCATTGCTTATGAGTATGCATAGGATGCCCATGCATAAAATCATGTGTTCATATTTTGCGACTGATTCTGGTTCATTCACTGTGTAGTGAGTGACCTAATCATCCTACTCATGTTGATATTAAGCATGAACATATGGCATATTATGGCTTTTGTCCCTCTTGTATCTATTCCTTCTTGACCTAAGAGAAGAATATTAGAGATGGAACTTACTGAAGCTGTGATCTTGGGACCTCTGGAAGGGTTGGGAGAGCACCAGGGGAATGGGGGTCTGTGCCTGAGTTTGCAGGTATCTGAATCCAGTGAGATCCAGTCCAGAAACAGTTTGGCTTGTATATCCTGGTTTCTGCAGGCAAGAGACTAACTTCATCCATTGACCATGCTGCATTTTGAAAAAAAAACAAAACAAAAGCCTAAAATCAACAAAAATACCAACAACAACAACAAAAGTTGGTGGGGCAAATGTTTGCAGTAACTGTGTTAAGTTTTAGCCAAATTTTGCCAGGGACTATTTAGTCAAATAGCATAGAGCATGAATGTGTCCCTTGGGTATTGAGGAAAATATTTTGTATTTCTATTTTTTCTATAACTTCTAAGTAAATGTTCCTTTGTAAAAGCTATTTGAGGTTAATTAGCTAAATTATACTAGGACACTAATCAATGGTGTCAGTCATATTGAGGAGATATTAACTGGCACTGAGCAATCAATTTTGGGGAAGACACACTGGAATGGGGGCTTGAGCTGATAGCATTAAATTTATACACACACACATATATGCATGCATGCATGTGTATATATACATGTGTGTATATACATATACATACACACACACACACACACACACACACACACATATATATATATATATATACACACACACACAGAGTCAGGAAGACCTGAATTCAAATCTGGCCTCAGGCACTTACTAGCTCTGTGACCCTGGACAAAGTCACTTAACCCTGTTTACCTTAGTTTCCTCACCTGTAAAAATGAGCTAGAAAAGGAAATGATAAACTACTCCAATATCTTTGTCAAGAAAATCCCAAATGGGGTCACAACAGATTAACATGTAATTGGGAAATGTTTAGCAAAAATACAATAAAACACACCTAAAATTATTTTGTGGTTTTCTAAGGCAATATGCACCACCAGGGATAGTTTAATACCCGTGAATTAGGGAGTTACACTGGAGGAAATCTAAGATTATTTCTGATTTTGAATCCTGTATCATTCAGCACTTAATCATTATATCATAAATCTAGAGCCTGAAGGGACTTCAAATGCTATGTAGTTCAATTCCTTCATTTACAAATGAAAAAACTGAGGATGATGAAGGTTAAGTCATTTATCTAAGGTCACATAAGTAGTAAGCATCAGAGACAGAATCTGATCTCAGATCCTCATAACCAGTAATTTTTTTTGTTGTATTATTATGCTTTCTTTTAACCAGTGCAACTCCAAAGTAATTTTGTCACTATATAAAGGCCCTGATGGTGAACTAGTTATTTATAGTTGAAAATACTCAATTGTTCTTTACACCTTTTTCTAGGTCTTTCCACAGTATAGTTACCAAAACTTTTTTGAAGTTTGATATCTTTCTCCATGAATTATTCAATTTCCTTGAAATTTCTTATCTTTTGTTTTTGAAAAGAATGGTTAGATTTTTTAAAAAAATAATGAAAAGAATGGTTAAATTTCCTGGGAAACTGATTCTGGAAAACAGTACAAAAAGGCTTAAGGAGAAACAATTAAATGGTAACAGTGAGGAATTAATGGAAACTAAAATTTCTATTAAAAGGGAGGGAAGTTGGAAGCACCCACTTTTGAAAAGGGACAGGATCAAAGTAGGGGATAGACCAAGTGGGAGGTGGGATAGGAGGGTGGGAAATATAGTCAGTCTTTTACAATATATCTACTATGGTAATGTTTTGCATAGCTAAACATGCACAACATATACTGAATTGTGTATCTTCCCAGTAAGGGTGGGTGACAAGGGAGGAAGGGAATGAATCTGGAATTCAAAGTTTTAAAATCAAATGTTTAAAAATATATAAATACTATTATTAATACTATTTTACATATAATTGGGAAATAAGATATATAGGCATTGGGTCAAAGAGATTCACCATGCCCTACTGGAAAAGTCGAAGGGAGTATGGGAGAAAATATGGGAGAGAGCAGATTGGAGGAGGGGATATCCTGTGGGACTGCTATTCTGGGGTGGCAGGTGGGGGAAAAATGGGGAAAAGATTGTAACTCAAAATCTGGTGGAAATGAATGATGTAAAGCAGAAGTTAATAAAGCATTTGGAAAAAATACAATTTCTATTAAAAATCACAAGAGGAATGAAAAAATTAAACTGACCATAGCTTAAAATTCCCTCTTAAGGAAAGGCAATCTCATCATTATTGTAGTCCTAGAATATTTTCAAGAAAATTCTATGACCATTACATTTCAGGAAATTATACAAGAAAACTTCCTAAACTTCCTAGAACTGTCAGCTTTTGTTCAGTCATTGATAGTTTTCATAAAGAAGCCATGAGACTATTCCTAATGTTTTTGATGACAGATGTTTTTCTTCCCTTTGGAAATTTGGAAAGTTTTTGGAAAGCTGCTGTTTTGAGGTTTGACATAATGTGCTTGGGTGAGTTGAATTTCAAGTTTCCACCTTGGTTTTTTTGTGTGAGTTCTGTTTCCAGAATATTACTTGTTTATGTTAGTTCTTAGAGATTTTTTTTATCTCTTTTCTGAAAACACCAGCTCCATCTGTTTCACAATCTTTCTAGCCATATTGATTTCTGAGCGTTTTCCAATTATCTATGTTGCTTGCTTTCTGGCAATTGTTTTGACAATTCTGTTTTAGACACATTATAGATATAAAACTAGAAGGTTCTTTTGAGGCCATCATTCCCACTTCCTAACTTTATAGGTGGGGAAACAGAAACACAGAAAGGTGAAATAACTTGCTCACATTGATAGCATACACGGCAGCATTTGAATACAGGACTTCCTGACTGCAATTTATACATGATATTGCATATCAATTCACTGATATGTTTAAATTCCTTTTGGGGATAAATATGGGGCCTGGATTGTGATTTCATTAGTATGGGGAACTCTGGACTTGAAATCCATTTCTATCAGTGCAAGTCAGTACTTTTTCTGCAACATAGTCTTATAGATTGCCTAGAGCATGGAGAGGTTGACTTAATTACCCTGAGTCACACAACCAGCAGGTGCCAAAGAAAGGACTTCTTAGTTCCAAGACCAGCTTTCTATCGACTTACTATAGTATATTGTTTCCCATTCTGTTGGGTTTTATTGTTATATCCTCTCGAAATTTCTTTTTTATATGTCTAAATATTTTTATTTTTAATAGTGTTTTTCACAATTACATATCAAGACAATTTCTAGCATTCATTTTCAAAAGATTGTGAGTTCTAAATTTTTCTCCCTCCCTTTTCTTCCCTCTTCTAAAAGTGGTAGACAATTTGATATAGGTGTACATGTACTATCATGTAAAACATATTTCCATATTAGTCATAGCTGTGAAAGAAGAAACAGATCAAAAAGAAAAAAGCCATGAAAAAGAATAAAAGAAGTAAAAAATAATGCTAAATCTGCACTCAGTGTGAATCAGTTCTTTTCTTCTCTTGCTTAATTTATTTATTTTTAGTTTTCAACATTCACTTCCATAAGTGTATTAACAATGCAATATTCACTATGCCTATGGCAATTATAAATAGGCTTATGTGGTTATTAATCACAAAACTATATCAGTCTCTCTATATGGGGGATAAAGCCAGAGAATTTATTAAAATACCAAATAACCGAGTCCCAAAACCAGAAAGTCAAAGCCATCAGGATAGTTATGAAATTGGCACAAGTAGTTAACATAGTAAACAACCACATTCTTAAGCCTTCAAAACAGAACAGGCTACTTTAGGCAAAGGTCCTTCTCTCCCGACTCTCAGCAACTGCTCAGCGTCCAGGAAGCGTGCTCACAACAGCTCCGGCCCCCCGCAGTTCCAGTTCCCGGCAGCCCCCAACAAGAGTCCTTAGCAGAAATTCTGGCTGGCTTAAAAAGAGGTTTGGGCCTCTACCTCGGCAGTTACTGCTGTTGCTGTGGCCACCAACAGTCCCCAACGGAACTCTAACTCTTCTTCTGCTTCCTCTTGCCCCTCCCCTTCCTGCTATGTCAGCAAGTCCAATGGGGCATGGAAGATCTTTAAATCCGATAACCCTTACATTCGGCCCCAAGATCTTTCATGTGCCTTACTTGGCAAAAGTATATTAGGAATAACTGGTGTCAACAGAATTTTACAACAATATAACAAAGATAGCACACAATAAACACAGAAAACAGAAAACAATATTTCAGGGTGGGATTTGAGCACAAGCTCCCCATCATTTTCCCCCCTGAACAAATGGGGCCCCGAAATCTTGGGGTAAGGGGCGAAGATCTCTTCTTCCATGGCTACTTGCTGCTGAAATCGGATGTAGAGCCGTCCCTGTCCCAAGGGGTCCCATTTGAGAGGTCAGTTCTTAATGTGCTTGATGCCAAGTCCAAGGGTGACACATCGCAGTTGCAGACAGGGGGTGACATCCAGCTTAAGCTATCGGGCATCTATAGGTGGAGGGTACCAAGCCTGTGGAAACAAATCTAGCAAACAAGGTAAACAGACAAAAAGCCAAGAAAAAGCAAAGAGAAAATAACCAGACTACTGTAGCCTCACTCACAGTAGAATATATGAGTTAAGGGTACAATTTTGTAATCATCTTCTCCGGAATAAACAATAGTTACAGTGTTATCCCTCCCATGTGCTATAATCTCTGCAGCCTTTGGAATATCATCTGGCTTCCTTTTTACCCATACTTTAGCTTCCGATTTTATTCTATCAGTAGAACCAAATCCTTCAGTTCCTCTGACAGTCATTTTGGGAGGAGGGTCAGTTTTTACAAGTGGTATTGTTTTACAAGGAATGATAATCACTTGGACTATCCTATCATTTTTACGAATCTGTATGGGCCCTTCACCTAAATTATGGAATGTCACAGTAGTTGATCCATTCTTCCAATATATTGTTAAACCGATATGGGGTCTACAATCTCCTCTGTATATTTCTTTAATCTGGGCTGGGGCCTGGCCTATTTCCTATTCACCCTGAAGGTGGGGCAAACTTGGATACAAAGATTCTGATTCAGGAGTACTGGCAGGTGTAGTTCTTGCTTCCCTATTCATTCTAATGTTAAGTACCTTTTCTTGGTACAGCTTATGCAGCTCTTCAGTTGGAATACCATCTATTCTTCTAAAGTCCACCCCTGCTCTCAATAGAGCAAAAAACAGTTCCCTTCTAGTTGGTCTATTTTGTCTCTGAATCCTCTGGCTATTTACTCTTCTCTCTCTAGGCAATTTATCTTGTCCCCATTCCCCTAGGTCACTTAATTGTGACATCTTATCCAGCACCTCTGAAATAGGGTGCCCTATTTCTCCAATTAATAAAGTCAGAATTAAGTGCTTATAAGCAGGAGGAGCAGTCTTCACTATGATATTTCTATGAGGAACTCCTAGGGGGGTTTCATAATATGCATTTGCATCTCCAACCATGATGGTAGTTTTCATTACCTCTTCCTTTAGCTTCCTCATACAATCTCTAAGTGAGTACCAGGGTCTATCTCCACTAGGCCACATAGGGACAGTAGCATATTGCTTTCTGCATCCCTGTGCAACTAAAGCTACCAGAGTAGTGTTTCTGAGGCCTCCTCCCACATGGTAGTCCCTAAAAGCTTGGTGGACAAAAGGATTCTGACTGATACTTATGAATTTTAAGCAATCCTCACTGTCCAGTGTTATTCCTCCAGCGCCTTCATCAGTGATTCTTACTATCCAAGACACTAAAGACTCTCCCATTCTTTGGGTGAATCTACTCAATATGTCAGTAATCTCCTGTTGAGTGAAATCCTCAAGTATCTCCTTGGACTCTGTTTGGCCCTGGCACTTCTCCTGTCTTCTTCTTCGTATGGGGAGAACTTCTATGTTAGAAGACTCCTCATCTAACCTTGTTGCATTCTCCACACACACATTCTCCTGGCAGCTGTCTAGGCAACTCTGCCCAGCCTGTACAAAAGCTGCATGCACATTTCTTCTGCTAGGTTTTTGCTTCCTTTTAGCTACACGAACAGTAGCTTTTTCCTGGACCACCTGAGTCCCTCCGGTTTGCTCTTCTGAATGCTGTGACACAGAAGAATCCTCAAGCAAACCAGCCAACTCCCTAGCCATCTGAGCTCTTTCCTCCAGCAGCTTATCCCTACTTTTACACGTGAGGCGATAACTTGTTAGCAGGACCCAGCCTCTCCTGCACACTCCTGCCAACTCTTTGCCTGGTTCTATGGGTATTCCTTGCAAACATCTTTCCAAATCTCCAGGTTCTCCCTCTTTTAGTCTTGGTTCCCAGTTTTCACAGGGCCCTGTACTTTTGGCCCATTCTCTGGCTAGAGAGGAATAAGGCAAATCCTCCCATCCTGGGATAGCCATTTCTCCCTCTAAAGCCCCCTGCTTCCAAATAGAGGCCTGATATTTTGTGATCCCATCCTCGTCGCCAAATGTATTAACAATGCAATATTCACTATGCCTATGGCAATTATAAATAGGCTTATGTGGTTATTAATCACAAAATATATCAGTCTCTCTATATGGGGGATAAAGCCAGAGAATTTATTAAAATATCAAATAACCGAGTCCCAAAACCAGAAAGTCAAATCCATCAGGGTAGTTATGAAATTGGCACCAGTAGTTAACATAGTAAACAACCACATTCTTAAGCCTTCAAAACAGAACAGGCTACTTCAGGCAAAGGTCCTTCTCTCCTGACTCTCAGCAACTGCTCAGCGTCCAGGAAGCGTGCTCACAACAGCTCCGGCCCCCCGCAGTTCCAGTTCCCGGCAGCCCCCAACAAGAGTCCTTAGCAGAAATTCTGGCTGGCTTAAAAAGAGATTTGGGCCTCGACCTCTACCTTGGCAGTTACTGCTGTTGCTGTGGCCACCAACAGTCCCCAACGGAACTCTAACTCTTCTTCTGCTTCCTCTTGCCCCTCCCCTTCCTGCTATGTCAGCAAGTCCAATGGGGCATGGAAGATCTTTAAATCCCATAACCCTTACAATAAGATTCTGGGTTCCAAATTTTTTCTTTCCCCTCCCCCCACCCATTGGGATTTCTTTAGCTGCATTCATTTCTTCCTGGTATTTTTTCCTGATAGAATATAAGCTCTTTGAAGACAAGGGCTCTTTCATTTTTGCCTTTGTATCTCTAGGGCCTAGCACAGTGCCTGGCATATAGTAGATGCTTAAGAAATACTTGTTGGTTAATTGATTCCATTTCTTTAATCCCTTGAGTGTATCTGATATTATTTTATCTTACCTCAGGATTTCTTTTGCTCTTTCTGGTACCATTTTTATATTGTCTTGGTATGTCTTTCTTTTAGTGTTATTTCTCCTTTTTCTCCAATTCCATGACATATATGTATATACACACATATACATATATTTCAATGAATCAAAATCCTTCTTTTTTTGCTTATGATTTTTAAAATAATAATTCCTAACTTAATGCCTCATCATGGCATGGAGGCAATCCTGGGATTTCAAAGGATGTGATTGAAGAGTGTATCTTTTGACAGGTAATCTACCAAGACCAGAAGGATTTCAGTATGGTCCTGGAGTCAAGGTGAATGTCCATTGATTGAAGAACAAACTAGCAAAATTTGGAGAGATTCATCATTGATCTTGTAGTCTCAGGATCATCCATTCTTCAACCTCAACAATGCTCAAAGACTATCTACTAAGTAAGAGAGGTATTGTGATCTGTGTCAATTGAGGGTATACTCACAACAATAACATTACAGATCTCTAAAGTTTGCATATTGTCTCTCCAATTAGGTTGTAAGCTTCTTGAAGGCTGGGGCTGTCTTTTGCCTCTTTTTTTTGAATCCTTAGGGCTTTGTACCTAGTAGGCTCTTGATAAACGTTAATTGATTGATTGATTTACTCCTGTAAAGAGGACTGATTTAACTTTTTTTAATGAATCTCTGCTGGCTTTTCATGATTACTGTTTTACCCAAGTTCTCATGAACAACCGCTTTAAAATCATATTCTAGGGTTTTGTCAGGAATTGACATCAAAATCACTAGCTTGTAGTTTATAGACTTTTCTTTCTTCCCTTTCCTGAAAATTGAGCCATCATTTGCTTTTCTCTAGTCTTCATGTTTCAGTTTTGTTTATTTTTCTGTTTTTTCTTATTATCTTGGAGGTGACTGTGAAGAATGAAGCTCCTTTATGACCTTCCAGTCCACCATCATCCTAGAAGTGTCTTGAGAAAGATTGGCTGATTAGAAATTCATTGGATGGATTGTAGACTGGTGGCATGGAGACAAGTTAGGGTGTTATTGCAGTAGTCCAGGTGAGAGGTAATTAAGGCTTGAACTGTGATGGTGCCATGGGATTAGGAAGAGATGGCTATGAGATGAATGCAATGATAAAATTGGAGTCAGACATATACAAATACATGAGGAAATTCAAAGAGAAGTATGACATAGAGATAATAGGCTAAGTGAATACCTAGAGAGGCCTGAGCATCCACAAGGCCTGAACACAGAATTGGGTACACCAAGGAACTGGCAGCATACAGAAATGCAAAAGAAGGGAAGAAGTTCAGTGAGAGAGAGGAAATCGATTTGGATTCTCTGTAGGAGAAAGTGGAAGAGGAGATGTCTAGTCTCATTGGAACATAGAGAGAAGTCACATCCTCTTCTTGGCACCAGAGAGGAAGAATAGGCCATCAGGGGACCATGTCTATTGGAACTAATTCTTATCTGAGTAGTGTGAACCATGCATGTCCAGAGGGAAGAAAAACCCCATTGAACAGGAATGTTGTTTGATGCTCCTGGACTGGAGAACAGAACTTTCTTGACTTAGCAAGGGGCTTGGTAAAAAAGTCATTTTGCATTTTGGGTATTGTCCATCTTTTTGACCATCTAAATAAGACTTATCCTCGCAACAATATCTTGTCAGCCTGGATGTTTGCCAAGTACGTGAGAGATTTTAGAAAAACAGAAGCCAGATTGTATGATTTCCAGGAAAAAGCTGAACCATTCAGATTATTATTGTCAGAGAGGTCCCCAAGCTAAAGTTAGTCAATTGTGCAAGAGTCAAAGATGTGTAAGGGCCAAATGACATACGAGTTATTTAAGGTAAAGTGCTTTGTAAACCTTGTTATTATCAACAATTATAAACAATAATCTACTCCTTGTGAGCGTTGCTGAATGCCAGTAATAGAAGTCAGTGAACAGTTCTGACTGGGTACATTACAAATTTATGCTATCTGATTTCAAAAGGATTCTTTATTGTATGTTAATCCATTTGCTCTTCACTGATCTATCCTACTCTGCTCAAGAAGTTTTGATGACTCACTTATTTCCTCTAGGAAAACTCTTCTTTTTGACATTTAATGCTCTTCATAGTTTGGATCCTGCCTATCTTTCCAAGCTGGTTGCTCATTACTTTCCCTTACTCACTTTACATATCTGCTCAATGAATCCACTTGCTATTTTTATTAATTTTAATTTAATTTATTTTTTTAAATTTCCCTCCATCCTATCCTGTTCCCCACTTATTCCATTTTCTACTTTGACCCTATCCCTGTTTAAAAATATTTGCTTCTAACTATCCTCTCCTCCAATCTGCCCTCCCTTCTATCATCCCCCCTCCTATCCTTTACCCCTCTGTTTTCCTGTAGGGTAAGATACTTGATTGAGTGTGTGTATTATTCCCTCCTTAAGCCAAATTCAATGAGAATAAGGTTGTTCCATTCCCTTTCACCTTTCTGTTCTTCCCCTCCATTGTAACAGTTTTCTCTTGCCTCTTTATGTTTGTTTGTTTTGTTTTGCTTTTTGGAGGACAATTGGGGTTAAATAACTTGCCCAAGGTCACACGGCTAGGTTTTTGTTTGTGTGTGCATTAAGTGTCTGAGGCCAGATCCAAACTCAGGTCCTTTTGACTCCAGGGCCGACGCTCTACTCACTGCTCCACCTAGCTGCCCCCTCTCTTGCCTCTTTAATATGAGATAATTTGCCCTAATATATTTCTCCCTTTCCCCTTCTCCCAATAAATTCCTCTCTTACCTCTTAATTTTATTTTTTAGAAATCATCCCATTCATATTCAACTCATCCTGTGCCCTCTGTCTATGTATACATGAACATACATATGCCCCCACTCACATATATGTGTGTGTGTGTATACATACACACACATACACCCTCCTATACATATATGTATATGTACATATATACCATATATTCCTTTCAACTATCCTCATACTTAGAACAGTCTTATGAGTTATAATTATTGTTTTTCCATGTAAAAATGTAAATAGTTTAACTTAAATAAGTTCCTTATGATTTCTTTTTACTGTTTACCATCTCATGCTTCTTTTGCTTCTTGTATTTGAAAGTCAAATTTTCTGTTCAGCTCTGGTTTTTTCATCAAGAATGCTTGAAAATCCTCTATTTCATTGAATGACCATATTTTCCCCTGTAGCATTATACTCAGTTTTGCTGGGTAGGTGTTTCTTGGTTTTAGTCCTAGCTCTTTTGACCTCTGGAATATCCTATTCCAAGCCTTTTGATCCCTTAATGTAAAAGCTGCTAGGTCTTGTGTTATCCTGATTGTGTTTCCACAGTACTCAAATTGTTTTTTCTTGACTGCTTGCAGTATTTTTTCCTTGACCTGGGAACTCTGGAATTTGGCTGTAATATTCATAGGAGTTTTCTTTTTGTGATCTCTTTCAAGAGGCGATCAGTGAATTCTTTCAATTTCTATTTTGCCCTCTGGTTCTAGAATATCAGGGCAATTTTGCTTGATAATTTCTTGAAAGATGGTGTCTAGGCTCTTTTTTTTATCATGGCTTTCAGGTAGTCCAATAATTTTTAAATGATCTCTCCTGGATCTATTTTCCAGGTCAGTGGTTTTTCCAATGAGATATTTCATATTGCCTTCTATTTTTTCATTTGTTTGGATCTGTTTTATAATATCTTGATTTCTTATAAAGTCATTAGCTTCCAATTGCTCCAGTCTAATTTTGAAGGAGTTACTCTCTTCAGTGAGTTTTTAAAATTCCTTTTCCATCTGGAAAATTCGACTTTTCAAGGCATTCTTCTCCTCACTGGCTTTTTGAGCCTCTTTTGCCATTTGAGTTAATATATTTTTAAATTTTCTTTAGTGTATTTTTGGTTCTCCTTTAGCAGGCTGTTGACTCACTTTTCATGGTTTTCTTGCATCATTCTCATTTCTCTTCCCAATTTTTCCTCCACTTCTTTTACTTGATTTTCCAAATCCTTCTTGAACTCCTCCATGGCCTATAACCAGTTCATATTTTTCCTGGATGCTTTTAATGCAAGATTTCTGACTTTGCTATCTTCCTCCTGCTCCATGCTTTGATCATTTTTGTCCCCCCAAAAGGAATCTATGGTTTGATTATGTTTCCTGGGCTTGCTCATCTTCCCAGCCAATTACTTGACTTTTGAGCACTTTGCCACAGTATAACTCTGCTTCCAGAATGGGGAGAGCTTTGTCCCAAATTGCTGGGGTTTTTGTGGCTGCTGGAGCTATTAGTTGGGTGCAACTCTCTACAGACACCACAAGCTCTGGCTCACTGGTCACACACCCTAGGACCACCACCCAAGATCACTATCCAGATCTAAGCAGGTTAAAGCAAGAGCAGTTACCCTCTTAATGGTCACTTGGTTCCCCTGCAATCTGCAATCCAGGAGCTCCTGAGATAGCCAGGCAACAGAGGCTGCACAGCTGCCATGCCTCTGCATCTTCTCGCTCTGGGGGAAGGGGTCGAACCATGCTCTTGGTCCCCTTGTTCCCACAAAGTTCCACACTGACCTTTTACTTTCTTTTTGGCATTTATGTGTTGATAATTCTGGAAACTGCCACAGCTGCTGGTAATTCTTTCTCCTGAAGTCTGTTCTGGGTCCACCACTGGTTAGCACTGCCCTGGGGCTGGGAACAGTGTGTCTCATGTGGGGCTGCGCTCAGTTCCCAGCCTGGTGCAATAGAGTCTTCCTGTCAACCTGCCAGGGTTCTTTCAACAGGAGCTTTGTTTCTCTTTGTTTCTTTGTGGGTTCTGTAGCTCTAAAGTTTGTTTAGAGTCAATTTTTTTTTACATGTATTGGAAGTGATTAGAGGGGAGCCCACACTAAGTTTGTACTTCTACTCTGCTATCTTGGCTTTGCCCCTCTAGACCATATCCACTTGCTATTCTTTATTTTATGACATTCCATCACTCATTTCTTATGATTTTGCACAGACAGTTGTTGCACCAATGCAATATTTACAGTGCCCATGATCACTATAAATATACCTGCATGGTACTCAATTGCACAATGTAACAGACCCTCCATTCTTCTACATGTCCTGGCCTACCTCCTTACCTGAGAACATTTAGTACCAATATAGGGCACTCTTTCCCTTGATTGGATCAAGCTGATTTTATCAGCATCCATTGGCTCAGCCATCACCTCTATGCAAATGACTTCCATATTTCTTTGTCTGTCTGTCTTTCTGTCTGTCTATCTATCCATCCATCCATCCATCTATCTGTCTGTCTATCTATCTATCTATCTCCTGGAAATGTTCACTAGGGACATCTCTGTGTGCTCTGGAGACTTTCAAGTTTACTAGCAGGGACCCATTTCAACAAATAATTTAGAAAATGCATTTATTATTAATGTTATCTGCACAAGACTATGTAGTAGGTGTTGGAAATGAAAAGATAAAAAAATGACATAAACCCTGACCTCAGGAAATTAACTGTCTACTAGTGGAACTGTGCCTTTTTATGCCTACTATATGACTGAACACTAGGTCAGACTTAAGGATCACATCTCTCTGTTTTAGGAGTAATTCTTCCCTGTAGACCAGGAAGCTACATGTCTGATTTCTAGATGGTGAGCTCTGATATCTCTCCAAGGATACCTCCTCTCTGGATCTGTACTTCTTAGGTCACATCCTAGGTACAAACTGTTCTGGACTTGGAGCAACTCTTAGTGGTGATATTTTACATTTCTATAGCTCTTGGTACTTTTCAAAGCACTTGTACTTGCATACTTATTGATGTTCTCATGTATTTCTTCCTCAACAACCCTGAGGATTAGATGGGGGTAGATGCAATTATTCTCATTTTAGGGTAAAGTAAATAAATGTAGGAATTTGCCTACATTTGCTACAGTGTCAATTTTTTTCTTTCTTTAAAAATTGATTAATTAACTAATTTTTAGGTTCAGCACCCACTTCTACAAGATTTTGAGTTCCAGATTTTCTCTCCATCTCCCCTCTCCCCCACCCCAAAATGGTGTGCATTCTGATTACCCCTTCCTCCAATCTGCCCTCCCTTCTATCACCCCTACTCTCTTATCCCCTTCCCTTTCTATTTTCCTATAGGGCAAGATTGATTTCTTTTTTAAAATTTTATTTATTTATTTTTAGTTTACCACATTCAGTTCCACAATCCTTTCAGTTCCAAATTTTCTCCCCCTCCTTCTCCTTCCCTCTCTCTCCCCATAGCGTCATGCAATCTGATATAGGTTCTACAAATATTTTCACATTAGACATTAGTCAAGTTGTAAAGAAAAGTTATAACCAATGGAGTGAATAACAAGAAAGAAGGAACAAACAAAACACAAAAGAGAGAGAACAAGCAGTTTGCTTCAATTTGCATTTAGACTCTGTAGTTCTTTTGTCTGGATGTGGATAGCCCCTTCCATCATGAGTCTTTTGGAGTTATCTTATAACCTTGCATTGCTGAGAGGAGTTCAGTCTATCAAAGTTAGCTGTCACATATATGATGTGTCTGTAATTGTATACAAAGTTCTCCTGATTTTGCTCTCCTCACTCAGCATCACTTTATATAAAGTCTCTCCAGGTTATTATGAAGTCTGTCTGCTACTCGTTTCTTATAGCACAATAGTATTCCATTACATTCATATACCACAACTTCTTTAGCCATTCCCCAGTTGATGGGCATCCCCTTGATTTCCAATTCTTTGCCTCCACAAAAAGAGCTGCTATAAATATTTTTGTACATATGGGTCCTCCTCCCACTTGTATGATCTCTTTGGGATACAGTCCTAGAAGTGGTATTGCTGGGTCAAGGGTATATATATTTTTATAGCCCTTTGGGCATAGTTCCAAATTGCTCCCCAGAATGATTGGATCAGTTCACAATTCCATCAGCAATGCATTAGTGTTCCAATTTTTCCAGTCCTCTTTAGCATTTATCATTTTCCTGTTTTGTCATCTTAGCCAATTTGACTGGTGTGATGTGGTACCTCAAAGTTGTTTTGACTTGCATTTCTCTAATCAATATTGATTTAGAGCATTTTTTCATATGCTTATGGATATCTTTAATTTCTTCCTCTGAAAACTGCCTGTTCATATACTTTGACCATTTATCAACTGGGGAATGACTTGTTTCCTTATAAATTTGACTCAGTTCTCTGTATATTTTAGAAATGAGTTCTTTATCAGAGACACTAGTTGTAAAAATTCTTTCCCAATTTTCCACTTCCCTCCTAATCTTGGTTACACTGGCATTATTTGTACAAAACCTTTTCAATTTAATGTAACCAAAACTATTCATTTTGCATTTTATAATACTATCTCCCTGCCTCCCTACCCCCCCTCCCTCTCTCTCTCTTTGCTCTTTTTGGAGGGGGAAGGCAGGGCAATTGGGGTTAAGTGACTTGCCCAAGGTCACATGGCTAGTAAGCGTTAAGTGTCTAAGGCTGGATTTCAACTCAGGTCCTTCTGACTCCAGGGCCAGTCTCTATTCATTGTGCCAACTAGCTGCTCTCTCTCTCTCTCTCTCTCTCTCTCTCTCTCTCTCTCTCTCTCTCTCTTTGGACATAAATTCTTCCCTACTCCATAAAGCAAGATAGATTTCTATACCCCATTGCCTTTATATCTTATTTCACCATTGCATGTAAAAATAATTTTTAACATTAGTTTTTTAAAACTTTGAGTTCCAGATTCTCTCCCTTCCTTCCTTCCCACTCACCCCCACTGAGAAGGCAAGCACTTTGATATAGGTTACACATGTGTAGTCATGCAAAACACCTCCATAATGGTCATGTTGTAAAAGACTAATTATATTTCCCTCCATCTTATTCCACCCCCCATTTATCCTATTCTCTCCTTTGACCTTGTCCCTCCTCAAAAGTGTTTGATTCTGATTACCCCCTCCTCCAATCTGCCATCCCTTCTATTATCCCACTCCTTTTATCTCCTTCCCCCCTACTTTCCTGTAGGGTAAGATAGATTTCCATACCCAGTTGAGTATGTGTGTTATTGCCTCCTTAAGCCAAATCCAATGAGAGTAAGGTTCACTCATTCCCTCTTACCTCCCCCATCTTCCCCTCCACTGTAAAAGCTTTTTCTTGCCTCTTTTATGTGAAATAATTTACCCCATTCTACCCCTCCCTTTCTCCTTCTCCCATTACATTTCTCTCTCACTGCTTAACTTTATTTTTTAGATATTATCCCTTCATGTTCAACTCACCCTGTGCCCTCTCTCTCTTTGTATATGTATATATGTATGTGTGTGCATATATATACACACAAAGACACACACACAGACACACACAGACACAGATACAGACACAAACACACAGACACATAGACACACACACACACACATATATATACATATATATATGTATGTATGTATATATATAGTCCTTCCAACTACCCTAATAATGAGAAAGGTCTCATGAATTACAAATATCATCTTTATATGTAGGAATATAAACAGTTCAGCTTTAATAAGTCCCTTATGATTTCTCTTTCCTCTTTCCTTCTCTTGAGTCTTGTATTTGAAAGTCAAATTTTCTATGCATCTCTGGTCTTTTCATCAAGAATACTTGAAAGTCCTCTATTTCTTCAGTGAGCTTTTGGATCTCCTTTTCTATTTGGACAATTCTGTTTTTTAATGTGTTCTTCTCCACATTGGTTTTTGGACATCTCTTGCCATTTAGTCTAGTCTATTTTTTAAGGTGTTATTTTCTACAGTATTTTTTGGGGTCTCCTTTAGAAAGCTGCTGATTCATTTTTTATGATTTTATTGAATCATTCTCATTTCTCTACCCAATTTTTCCTCTGCTTCTCTTACTTGTTTCTCAAAATCCTTTTTGAGCTCTTCTATTGCCTGAGACCATTTCATATTTTTCTTAGAGGCTTTGCATGTAGGAGCTTTGACTTTGCTGTCTTCTTCTGGTTGTATGTTTTCATCTTCTTTGTAACCAAAGTAAGATTCTGTAGTCTGAGTTTTTTTCTGCTGCTCCCTCATTTCCCCTACTAATTACTTGACATTTAACTCTTTGTTAAGGTAGTGCTCTGCTTCCAGCATGGAGAGTGTCCCAAGTTTCAGGGGTTTTGTGCAGCTGCTTTTGGAGGTACTTCTAGGGACCTATAAATTCTCAGTTCTTCAAGGTGGCATGATCCAAGGAGAGGTATTTGCTTCTCTCCTGGTCTGTGGTCTTGTCTGTAAGTGATCACAAGCACTCTTTTTGCCTTGAAACAGTGAGGGGAATTCCTTTTCCATCACTGCCACAAACTCCACCATGACAGTGCTTTTCCTTGACCTAGGAGTGGCACCTAGGACTGTGACACAGATTCAAGCATGGGCAAAGCAAGAGAATCCTGTGTCAGTGCCACAAAAGAGATCTCTACAGTCCCCCTCTGATCATTTTCTTGATCCCCATCACCTTCTCTGGGCCAAGAGCTCTGATACCAACTGCCACAGCCATGGCCCTAGGGCTTGAGCCAGACCTTGCTCCTCTCTCACCCTGATCTGACAGACCTTTCCTAGTGACCTAAATTGTCTTTGATGTTTGTGGATTGATAAGTCTGGAAACCACCATAGTTGTCAGTGATTCAATCCCATTTGACCTGCTTTGGTTTTGCTGGGGTCCAGTCTGTGCTGGTAGATTTTATGCTGGACAGTGTTCCTTTCCTAGCCTGATGCAATAGACCTTTCCTGTTCACCTTCCAGTTTGTCTTGGGCTGGAAATTTGTTTCACTCTGTCATTTTGTGGGTTCTGCTGCTCTAGAATTTGTTTAGAGTCAGTTTTTACAGGTATTTGGAAGGGTTTGGGGGAGAGCTCAAGCAAGTTCCTGCTTTTGCTCTGCCATCTTGGGTCTCCCTTCCCTCCCCCCATGTAAATTTCAAGACTTTTCTAGAACTGAGGTCTCAGGAATCTTTTTCAGAACCCTTTCTACTGTACCACATCTCCTAATGCCTATTCTTCTCTGTCTCTGTCTCTCTCTGTCTTTTTCTCTCTGTCTCATCACATTGGGAAATGGGAACTAATATGTTAAAGCCACAAAAAGAAGGTTTTCTGTGAACCTGTGGTGTAGTACTTGGCTTTCAGGTAGTTCAATACTGTTAAAATTCTCCCTCCTGGATCTATTTACCAGGTCAGTGGCTTTTCCAAGGAGAAAAACAAAGTAGGAGTGTATTGGTAAATGATTTACAACCAACTCTCTTGAAAAAAGAACCCACTATATATTTTAAAATTGTAACCTGCATGATTAACATTTTATTCATTACTTTCTTTCTTTTCTTTTTTTTTTTTTGGAGGGAGAGGGCAGGGCAATTGGGGTTAAGTGACTTGCCCAAGGTCACATGGCTAGTAAGTGTTAAGTAAAAGGTTGAATTTGAACTCAGGTCCTCCCGACTCCAGGGTCGGCGCTCACTGCACCACCTACCGGCCCCCTATTAATTACTTTCTTAAGTCCAGATAATCAACAAAATAATAAATCAAGCCCTGATTTGTAGCACTTGCATATTTCAAAGGCATAAATGCATACAATGAAAATTTAATAATTGTCTCTTCCAAAACAGTTTGATTTGACTCCACACCCCTGGGAAGGGACTACTAAAGCCATATAGTTTATCCTTACCCGAATAGTAGTCCTCTCTATAATATCTCTAATAAATAGACATCCAGTATTTTAGAAAACCTCTATTTGTAGAAAATCCACCACCTCCAAGGCAGTCCATTTCACTTTGTGACATCAATAGCTTTTAGGAATTCTTTCCTTATAGTGAACTGAAATCTGCCCAATGGACCAGGTTCCTCCTGTTCTTCCCCCTTAGGGCCATGAAGGACAAGTCTAATGAGTTTGTCATGTGACACTCCATTCAAATACTTGAAGACGGCTATTGTGTTCCCCATAAGTCTTCTTTTGTATAGGTCAAGCACTACCAGTTCCTTCATCCAGTCCGAATATGGCATGGTATCCAGTCCTATCACTATTCTGATTGCTTACTATCTATCATCACGCCATCAGTCTGTCAACATTTCTTAAGCACCTGTTATTTGCTAGACAATCCTTCCTAAAATGAGGTGCCCAGAACTGACACAGTACACCATCCATGACATGACCGGGGGTAACAGTCATCTCTTTCTACTGTGCTTCTATTAACTAGATTAAGATTTTCTGAATTTTTTTTTACCCCAGTTGACACTGCTGATTCATATTTTGTTTTTGATCCATTAAATCCTTCAGGCTACTGACTCAGAGGATTTAGAACCAGAAGGGAACTGAGAGAGCTTGTAGACTAACCCCCTTATTTTCTCAGTGCACAAATGCAGGCCCAGAGAAGGGAACGACCCAAGTTTACACAGTTAGATAGGAAACTAAGATTCAAGGCTGAGTTACCTGACTCCAAATTCAGGGATTTTCACATAAACTCTTGCTCCCTACCCAAACCTTCCCTATCCTGTACTTGTGCATTTGCTCTTTTTACTAAGCTTACCTAGGACTTTATATTTATTGTTTTCTTCTTGTTCAATTTAGACCATCATTCTGGCCCAATGAATTTTTTTTGGTTCTGTCATCTAATGTGTTAACCAATCAGACAAAAACACTTATTAATGCCAACCATATAGCAGACACTACTAACTGGGAAGGGAGAAATAAGCATTTATTAAGCATCTACTGTGTTCCAGACACTGTGCTAAGTGCTTTACAAAGATTATCTCATTGATCCTTACAACAACCCTGGGAGGAAGGAGATGTAACTAAATACTAGGAATATAAAGAACAAAAATGAAACCTTTCTCGACCTTGAGGAGTTTACATTTTAATGTGGGGACACAGCATGTACCTCTATATAGAATATATACAAAATTTTTTCAATGTAATTTTGAGATGAAGAGCATTAGTAGCCCAGTGTGTGTGTATATATGTGTGTGTGTGTGTGTGTGTGTGTGTGTGTGTGTGTGTGTGTGTAGAGAGAGAGAAAGGGGGGGAGAGAGAGATATCAAGAAAGATTCCCCATAGAAAGTTACACTTGAGTTTTGAAAGAAACCAAGAAACCCCACCCCCACCAATAAGCACCATAAACATCATAGTGTTCAGGGAGGTCTAGCACCTCTGGTGTGAGGGATGTAGAGTCCTTTTCGGGGCTGCTCATCCACCTTTAATGTCCACCTGGCACTCAACTCTCACCTGTGGCTCCAAGAAGCTGTAGCATGTGCAGGGGTCACAGCTGGTAAAAATTGTCTTGGCAGACAGGTTAAACAAGGTTGAGGGCAAACAAAGGCCTCAGACCCATCAATGAGTTAGAACAATGTCCACCCCAAGCATATGAAGATTTTCTCTGGCAGAATGGGTGAATGAGAGCAATTTGTTCTAATAGCCATGAAGGTGACTGAAGTGGACACTTTGGAGCACTTAGGGCTTGGTCAGACATTGAAGGTACCAACATCAGCATCCAGGGCTTTTGCCAGTTCTGACTTTTGTCTTGCCATTGGACTTTGATAACTCTGGAATAGAAAGTAAGCCTGAGGACTTTGTGCAAGTCTGCCTTGCTTTAAACCCAATTCACTGCTAGAGTCAGGATATCCCTCCATGATGTCATTGGTCCTCTTTGAAAATGAAGAATGAATAGCAATAGGACTCCTGGCTGCAGTCCCACAGATGTGATGAAAAGAAAATAGTACATTTTTAACTGGCTGCTGGGTCATTCTAATCCTCTGACCACTGGGATTTATTGAACTCTTCCAGCAGGAGATATCTGCAGTCCAGAAAATGTGACCTATGTGAGGATTGCTACATTAAAAGAGGGGCATGCCTGACTGTGGTTCCTTTAGATACCCCCACTGAGGAAACTGGTAGCTCAGTAACTATCTAAGAAAATTTTGCCTGCCAAGTCAATGGTTTCAAATTCCTAGGCCAGGTGAGGCTATTCGAGGGGCTACCCTCTTGGAAGTAGCTGAGCACCTCTTTCACTCTGTTCTTCTATTTGTCAGAGCAATGGAACTTTGGCTACTGGTGGAGAGAGAAAGAGAAAGTATATAAGCAGGAGTGATGAGAGGTGGCAGAAAGAGGGAAGTACCTCAGATAAGATCAAGGAGACATTAAGTAAGGATGAGACAGACATACCTCTTGGCTTCTGGAAACTAATAGGCAAATTCAACTCCAAAGATATGGGAGAAGAATCAAGATGAGGGGAAAGGAGAGGGGAGGTGAAGGAGGTGAGGGGAGAGGAGGCAAGTGAGTGCTTCAGAGAGAGAGAGGGAGAGAGAGAGGGAGAGAGAGAGAGGGAGAGAGAGAGAGAGAGAGAGAGAGAGAGAGAGAGAGAGAGAGAGAGAGAGAGAGAGAGAGAATTTCTAGGTAGGCTTGGCCTTTGCCTCTACTCTTGTTCCACAAGTGATGACCTACCTGTGGTAAGAAGTAGTTGAAAGAACCAAGTCTTGTTTGCAGAGTTGTTGAGTCTTTAACATAAAAACTGAGGCTACTGGATGGAATCAATTTACATTATCTTTAGAAAACTGTGTTGTATTGTCTACATACTTTTCCTTTCTTGGACATGCAACAACCGTAAGAGCGGGAGGTGGGCAGGACTGAGCAAATTGATCCATGCTGGAAGGATTGAGAATAACAGAAGAAAAGGAAAAAAAGATCAGTGAACACTTGAAGCTAAGAAATATGAGGTTTTGTTTTTGTTTTTTTGGAAGAAGGCAAACTCTCTTCGAAGTCTTGTCTTCCAGGGAAGGATGAGTCAATCCCCAGGGGCTAACTAGTCAGAGATTATCCAGGAAAGGTCAATCTGTGAGGTACTGAATACTCCCTCCCTGCTAATAATAGTAATAGAGAGCTCAGTAGTCCTTCTGGGGTATATATCTAAGATTTTAAAAAGATTCTCCCAAGATTTTTTAAACCTGATGACTATTGCCCATTTTGGGTGTCAATAGGACCTTACAAACAGTTGCTAAGAATTGTGAAATCTGAGACAAATTACTCAAGATTTTATGGAGACAATGTTTTCATCACATCTAAAAAATGAAGGCAAAGGCTTGAGAATTGAAAGGCAGCTTTGGGAAGAGAATAATTTGCTACAAAAATGGAATCTGAGAATTGGGTTTAGATTTATGGGCCATGGTTTAGAATATTAGAATAATGGCCTAGTTAGAAATAGATTACACTTAAAAGAGCTGGAAAAATGTATTTTCTAGAGACTTACAAATATAATCAAAGGAACTTTAGGCAGAGAAGGAAGGAGGGAGAAAATAATTATATATGTATGCATATGTACACACACATATATACATATATGTATATACACACATACACACAATCCACCAATTAGGTAACACCGAGAATATTCATAGTATAGGGAGACTAGCAATGGAAGTGTCCATAAATTCACAGGCAAAACTTGGGGAAAAAACTAAAACAAAACAATATTATATGGTGTTGTTTGTCTATATATAAATGTATGAAGTATGAGTAACATATCCTAACCCGAGGATGCAAATTTGACATAGATATTACCAGTAGTATGCTGACACATGTTTAACAACTGACTTTCCAAACAAAGAATGTACTTGTGACATACATTTAAATTTAAAAAACATTATTAACATTTTCTCCATTACTTTCTTAAGTTTATATGAACACCAAAACAACAAATCAAATCCTAAGTTATATCATTTGCTTACTTCTGAAGTGTGAGGGCTCATACTGAAAATTTAACAATTGGCTCTTGCAAGCCAGTTCAAGTTGGCTCCAGAATTTCTGGGTATCTATCATTCTTATCTGGCATGACAGGACCCATGACTGGAATATGGCTTTGGAAATGAACCTCATAAAAAAAAAGATAGGCAAAAGCCCGAGGGAAGGGGAGGGAACTGTGGGGAAGAAGAGAAGTGGGAGAATAGAATCATATATTTAAAAGATATACAGACAGGAAGAATCTGAAGACAGAATGGTAGAGAACATTTGGGTGAAGGTCAACAGAAGAAACAAACATGATATCAGAGAATATCACAAATCACCTCTGTGAAACAGAAGACAGATGTTTGGGAAATTGATCATAGACCTGCCATGATGGCATGGTATTGTAGTGATGAGGGACTTTCAATTATCTGAACATATCCTTGAGCTCTCACTCTTTCTCTCTTAGAAGAAATTTTTCACCTGCCTTAATGATCATTTCATTCTTCAAAAGGCAAAAAAGGGGAGGAACCAATGAAGATAACTTACATTTTTGATCTGATTATAACCAACCCCAAAAGACAACAAAAACTTTTAAAAGTTATATATGGGAGGATAAAAAAGAATAAGATTGCTATTTAGGATGGATGGGATTCTAATAATGGGCAATGAGGGAAAGTAGAACTCTTCAAACCTTTTTTTTTTTTTTGGTTTTTATTTTCTCTATCAAAGAGAATGAATTTTGTACTAGAAAGGACAGAACAAAAATAGTGATTAAGAGATTGATATCCAAGTTAAGTAGGCAGATAGAAAGAGTGTGTCCAGCTGTCCTAGCTGACTTCAAATCACCAGGCCCAGATGAACTGTACCCCAAATTACTGAAAAAAATGGTCGATGTAGTTGCTAAGTCACTTTGAGTGATCTTTGAAAGATAATGGAGAACAGGAGAGGTGCTGTAGAATCGGATAGAGTCTTAATATCATGCCATATGAAGGTCAGGAGAAGGAAAGGAAGGAAGGAAATAGGCATTTATTAAATGGTTATTATGGATACAAACAAAAGCAAGAAGAAAACCAGTCCTTGCCCTCAAGAAGCTTACATTCTAATGGGGAAGACACCATATAAAATGGAACTGAAAAATGGGAATGTGGAGTTAATGAAGGTACCTAGTGTGGGAACATGACTTTGAAGACTAGAAAGTCAAGAATAGGGCTGAGGGATATGAAAGTAGACAGCCCTGACCTCTTCACAAATGTAGACTCCAGGAGGAACTCAAGGAATAATGTGACTGGTGCATAATGTATTTGGAAAGCAGTAGTATAAGAAGGGGTCATATTCCCCAGGTTGTGGAAGACCTTATAATTTTAGCTTAAGCAGGTTAGCAATTATTTTATAGTCAAAAGGGAGTCATTGAATGATTTTCAGAATAGGAATGTGAGCATGGTCTGATATGCATAAGAAATATCAACCGGATAGTGAGCAATATAAAGAATGAATCATAGAGAGATCAGAAGTACTGATACTGATGGAGTGCTAATGATGGACCTCTAAAATGAAAAGACCATGTCTGCTGTGGGGAGGGAGGAAAGGGGGATGGATCAAGGTAAAGAAGCCAGCCAGTCAGTGTCTGTACTTGGTAAGCCAGCCCATCCTTTTATTAATAATTTTTACATGATCTGGAAATGCAAGGGTACAGGTCTGCCTTCTTTCAGTCCAAGTAGTGAGTTTATTATGGAAATGTTTGGGTGGGCAAGATTACTAGTAAATCTGCATTATTTGTGATGTCAATACAAGTGGGCCAGATTTTAAGGATCTGTGCATTTGATGAGGAAAAAATTGGTATGTTTATACAGAAAGATTGTGGGAAGATCTGGATGATATTAAGGAGTGGCAAGTAACCTGGGGTGGGTCAGGTGCAGACAATGATGGTCACAATGAAATCGCAGTTAAAAGGATTATTGACTGGGATGGGCAAGGTGCCTCAAAGTAAATGCCAGATATCTGGGTTCAGGGGCTTTAGGGTCTAGGTCCCAAAGACATAGTCTTTTCCTTTTAGGGGTCCATCAGTAGCACTTCATCATCATCTGTTTGGGAGGCTGATCAAACAAACAAAAAACCAACCAAATAGAATGTATAAGGCACCTACTATGGGTCAGGCATAGTGCTAGGCACTATATGTGTGTGTGTGTGTGTGTGTGTGTGTATTTACACATGTACACATATGTATAAAATAATATGAACTGTCCTTCAGGAACTTTTATTAGAGGAGACAACACACACATACAGCAGTAAATATAGAAAAAATACTATGTAATCAGGGAGAATGAAGGTAGTAGTATTCAGAGGCATCAGGAAAAGACTTTGGGTAGTAGGTGGTATTGATGGATGGTAATGGAAGTAGGAAAGGGGGGAATATGTATATGGGAAACATTGGATCATGATGACAGAACTTGGTAACAAGATATTAGAGGTAAGAAAAAGGAAGTAAAGGAAGTCAGAGATAATAGCAGAATTTAGGGGAAAGATAAATTCTGTTCAGGACCTGTTGAGTCTGAGGCACAAAATATAATACACAATCAATACACTGAAGTGGACTGGAAGTACTAGAAATTGAGTTGCCTTGAAGCAAGCGAGAACCATACTTTAGATCAATGATCCCTTTGAGCTATTTGACCTTTTCAAAATGAGAAAACTCTGTTCACTTTTTAGATAGGGTAAATATCCCTCAAAAACCTGTAAAAATTACCTGTTTGTTTTAACGTATTTTGCTTTTAATAGTCTGTTTAATTATCAGTCCTCATTAGAACTGTTTTGGAATATTGGCTGCGTTAGGGTGCTTTGCATGTCTGCCTACTGTAGAAAAGAGCTGTCTTCTACCTTAAAAAGAATGCATACATAAATGTGTCATATATACAAAAATTAAAATTTGGTGGTTTCTGTAAAATGAGCTGGAGAAGGAAATGGTATCTAGTATCTTTGCCAAGAAAACCCAAAATAGGGTCACAGAGAGTTTGATGACTGAAAAAAATGACTTTACAAAAACAGCAACAACAAATAAATGTTTATTGAATTGAATTGGCAGCCAGGGATGGATGAGAATTCCCTCCACAACATCATTTATAAGTGATCATCCAATCTTTTCTTGAGGCTTCCCTGAGACTTTAAATGGAAGCTTTGCGAGGAGTTTTGAGGAAGACCTATTTTTTCCTGAAGCAGTTCATGGCACTTTTGGATAACCATAGATTTAGGAAGTTTTTCATTGCATTAAATCTAAATTGCACCTGCAACTTCTACCTGCTACTAGCTGTTCTGCCCTCTGGGGCCAAGCAGAACAAGCCTAATCCTTCTTTCATGTGATAGCCCTTCAGATACTTGATGTTAACTTTCATGTTTCCTCTCATCTTCTTTTGTCCTGGGCTAAACATCTCCATTTCCTCCAACCGATTTTTATGCAACATGAATGAGATGTTTATTATCCTGATTATCTTCTTCTGGATGCTCTCCAGCTAATCAATATCATGCTTTAAAATGGTGCCCAGTACTGAATATAATACTACAGATGTGGTCTGATCATGACTGAACTTTACTAATTAATTTTACTTAACTTTACTAATTATTACTTTACTAATATTTGATATTATGTCCCTCAATGTGGCCTGAGATTTCATTAGAGCTTTTGTCAACTATATCACAATGTTGACTCATTTTGAGTCTGCTAAAACCACCAGGTCGTTTTCAGACAAAACAGCTATCTAGATATGCCACCCATCATCATCATCATCATCATCATCATCATCATCATCATCATCATCATCATCGTCGTCGTCGTCGTCGTCGTCATCATCGTCATCATCATCACCTTCTTCTCCCTCCTCCTCCTCCTCCTCTTCTTCCTCATCATTGTTAGCTTTTATATAGCAATTTAAGATTTACAAAATATTCCACAAATATCTCAGCTAATCCTCACAACAACTCTGGAGGCAGTTTCTGTTTTTATTCTCATTTTACAGATGAGAAAACTGAGGCAGGAAGAAGTTCAGTGACTTGCCCAGTCCACAAGGTAAGTGTTTGAGGCCAGATTTGAAATCAGATCTTCTTGACCCCATATCCAGCAGTCTACCTACTGTATCACTTCTGCCTTTAGTAGATATCTTGGACTCAAGCATAAGAATCTACATTTATCCCTATTACACTTCATTTTATTAGATTCAGTCCAATATTCTATCATGACAAAGGTATTTGTGGATCCTAATTTTGCCAACTAGTGTGTTAGTTATTTTGACCTCCAATAACATCCCTTCTAGATTTGTGTCAAATGCAAATTCAAAAAATTTATGCTTTGACCCAAGTAATTTATAATCGATTGTTTTCAATGAAAGGAAACCTATAACTAAAGTTTCTTTAAAGGTCCTATAATAACAGCACATATTCCATTGTAAACCAAAGAATTAATTTTATCTTGCAGTGGAAACAGTCTCTATTTTCTCAACTTCTTTAATAGATTGGCCAATTTCAGACATTGATGGTGTGAGAGCAGGAACTGATGATCTAAGATTGATTCTTCTACAACTGTGACACAGGTAATACAACTAGTGACTTGCCATCAAAATCATTGTGTCGTGAGGTACTATGAATACAAGTGCTAGCTCAGGCATACTTGAACAACAGATTGATTAGGTAAGACTGACCCCGGTTAGTGAGCATCATGCATCTAGACTTGAATGGTTGTCTCCTGGGCTCAGATATGTGGCAGCCTAAACAGGAAGAAGGGAATATACTGTGCTCACAGATAAGAAAATTAACCATATGTACAAAATAGTGGTTTGGAATAGGAGCTGAAAATTGGGCAAATTAAGAAGACAAAGACATGGTACTTGAGCTGGATCTTGGATGGAGATAGGGGTTCAAAGAGGCAAGGTAAAGTGGAACATTTCTGTTATGGGGGACAGTGTGTGCAAAGGCATCAAGACAGGAGGAAAGATGTAATTTAAGTAGAAGAGCAATCGATAATAATAATTATAACTAGAATTTATAGGATGCTTTTAATGTTTGTGAAACACTTTACTTATCTCATTTTATTCTCTCACCAACCCTATGAGGTATGTGCTCTTATTATCTCCATTTTTTGTGCATAAGTAAACTAAGGAAGACAGAGCTTAAGTGACTTGTCCAGGGTATCATCATTTGTCCATTCTCTGGTGCTCAGAGTCTGCCAAGAACCAGTAACAGAGCCCACCTTCTCTACTCCAGATACAGAGCTCTCTGTCTGTCTCTGTCTCTCTGTCTCACTGTCTCTCTGTCTCTCTGTCTCTCTCTTTCCCTCTCTTTCTCTTCTCTCTCTCTCTACTCCCCTTTTCTCATCACCTCTGGTTCAAACCTTCATTACCTCCTGACCAAATTATTACAACACCTTCCCAGACAATTTCTTGACTTCCAATTTGAGTCTGGTCTGGTCCATCGCCCACATTGATGCTTAAATGATCTTCTTAAACCCTATTTTCATTACTTGGATCAGGACAATAGCTTTCTATTACTTATTGTATTGCATCCAAACTAAATTATTCAGAATAACCTTCAAGGCTTTGTTACATGACAAAAGGAATAGACTGCTGGGTCTAGAGTCAGGAAGACCTGAATTCAAATCCAGCCTCAGACCTTTAATAGTTGTGTGACCCTGAGCAAGTTGCTATCTGACTCAGTTTCCTTAACTCTAAACAGCACCTATCTCTTGGGGTTGTTGAGAGAATCAAAAAAGATATTTGTAAAGCATTTAGCCTGGCACATAGTAGATACCTAATAAATGTTTGTTCCTTTTCTCCTTACCCTTTCTCTTCCTATCTTTCATTGATATCTCATGACTTCCCTAATTTGGGTCGATGGGTGGCTGAGTGGATGGAGTGCTAGACCTGAAATCAGAAAGACTCATCTTCCTGAGTTCAAATCTGGCCTTGGACATGTAATAGATCTGGGGCTCTGGGCAAGTCACTTAACTCTGTTTGTCTCAGTTTCCTCATATGTAAGAATGAACTGAAGAAGGAACTGGCAAAACACTCTAATATCTTTTTTTTTCTTTTTTTTGAGGGCAATTGGGATTAAGTAACTTGCCCAAGGTCACACAGCTAGGTTTTTGTTTGTGTGTTAAGTGTCTGAGGCCGGATCCGAACTCAGGTCCTTCTGACTCCAGGGCCGGCACTCTACTCACTGTGCCACCTAGCTGCCCCAACACTCAAATATCTTTACTAAGAAAACCCCAAACTGGGTCATGAAGAACTGGATGTGACTGAACAACAACAATAACACCAACAAGACTTTCCTAAACTAAGCATCTTTTGGGGGGCGGAGCCAAGATGGCGGAGTAGAAACAGCTCATCCAAGCCACTCTGCCCCCAGATTCCCCCCAAACTATGTAAAAGGGGACTCTGAACAACTTCTGGAGCCCCAGCACCCACAGAACGACACAGAGAAGCTAACCTCCTGCTGAGAACAGCCCAGCAGCCCTGCAGGAAGGACCAGCACAGCGGTCTGGGACCTGGCAGCACGCAGCGTGCAGAACAGAGAAGCTGAGCCAAGCCCAGGTCTGCGTGAGCCGAGGTTTTAGCCCCAGGGCAGTAGGGCCAGCAGCTGGCTGGAGGAACCCCAGAACAACAGGAGCTGTGGCGACTCCAGAATTATCAACATAGACATGCCTAGGACAAAGTAAGAGGTTAGTGTCCTATGGACTTTGGGACCTGTATTTGGGGAATGCGTCAGCTTCCTCCCCTGGGGGATAGAAGCCACTGAGGAGACACACCATTGTGTAGTTTTCAGAGGCAGCTCCAGTTCACAGCCTGCATGCTAACTGTAGGGAGATCCAGCGATCAGTCTTGGGGGGTAATTGCTCTTGCTTTAACCTCCCTGGATCTGGATTGTGATCTAGGGTGGAAGTCGTGGGTGGGTCTACAGCTTGCCAGAAACGGAAGTTGCCCCCCACATGTTCGGGACGAAAATTCCTCTATCTGGCCTTAAAGCCACAGTGTGGCAACAAGCCCAAAAGTCAAGCAATTAAGTGGCAACATGCCAAGGCAAAGGAAACAGAAAAATGCAACCCTAGACTCCTATTTTGGGGGCATAGATCGGGAAAAGGACTGTGAGGTCAGAAGTCCTGCTCCAAAAGCCCCAGGGGAAAACATGAACGGGTTGCAGGCCATAGAGGACCTTAAGAAGGACTTTAAAAATCAAATAAGAGAAGTGGAGGAAAAATTGGAAAGAGAAATGAGAAGGATGCAGGAAAAGTATGAAATGAGGGTCAACAGCCTGACTGAGGAAAACAACACCTTAAAAAATAGACTAACTCAAATGGCAAAGGAGGCCCAAAAGGGCAATGAGGAGAAGAATGCCTTAAAAAGTCGAATTTGCCAGATGGAAAAAGAATCTCAAAAGTTCACTGAGGAGATTCATTCCTTCAGAGTTAGACTGGAGCAAATGGAAGCTAATGACTTTATGAGAAATCAAGATGCTGTTAAGCAGATCCAAACAAATGAAAGATTAGAAGGCAATGTGAAATATCTCATGGGAAAAACCACTGACCTGGAAAATAGATCCAGGAGAGACAATTTAAAAATTATTGGACTACCTGAAAGCCATGATCAAAGAAAGAACCTAGAAATCACCCTTCAAGAAATTCTCAAGGAAAACTGCCCTGATGTTTTAGATCCAGAGGGCAAAATAGAGGTTGAAAGAATCCACAGATCACCTCCTGAAAAAGATCCCAAAAAGAAAACTCCCAGGAATATTATAGCCAGGTTCCAGAATCCCCAGATCAAGGAGAAAATACTACAAGCAGCCAGGAAGAAACAATTTCAATATTGTGGAAACACAATCAGAATAGCCCAGGACCTGGCAGCTTCTACACTGAGGGATCGAAGGGCATGGAATATGATATTCCAGAGGGCAAAAGAACTGGGAATGAACCCAAGGGTCACCTACCCAGCAAAACTGAGTATTTTGTTTCAGGGGAAAATATGGTCATTCAGTGGAATAGAGGACTTTCAAGCATTCTTGAGGAAAAAACCAGAGTTGAATAGAAAATTTGACATCCAGACGCAAGAAGGAAGAGATGCCTGAGAAGGTAATCAGGGAAAAGAAATCAAAAGGAACTTATCAAAGTTGAACTATTTACATTCCTATATGGAAAAGCAATAACTGTGACTGATGACATCTTTCTCACTATGAAAATAATGGAAGAAGGGTGTGTGGTCATATGAATACATATGTGAATGTGTGTGTATATGGTTACAGTTATATATGGATAGAGGGCATAGGTTGAATTTGTTGGGAAGGGAGAATACTCAAGGGATGATACTATGAGGTGAGAGAGGAAAGTGGCAAGAGGAGATGGGGAGAGACAGGGTAGGGTAAACTATCCCAAGTAGAAGAAGCAAGGGGAAGTGGTTGCAACGGAGGGGGAGAATAGGAAGGCTAAAAAGGCAAAACCACATTCACATTGAATTTGGTTCAGGGAGAAAATGACATACATACTAAATGGGATATCTCAACCTGCAGCAGGATAGGGGGAAGGGGGATGAGAGGAGGGATGATGGATGGGAGGGCATCCTTGGGGTGAGGGGAGGTTGGAAGTACCCACTATAGAAGAGGGACAGGATCATGTAGGGAATGGACCAGGTGGGGGGTGGGATGAGTGGGAGGGAATTATAAGCAGCCTTGTACAATATATCTACTATGATAATGTTTTGCATAGCCAGACATGTACAACATGTACTGAATTACTTATCTCCCAAGAGGGAATGGGTGACAAGGTAGGAAGGAAATGGATCTGAAATTCGAGGTCTTGACATTAAATGTTTCAAATATATATATAAATACTAATATTAATACTCTTTTTCTTGTAATAGGGAGATAAGATGTGCAGGCATTAAAAAAAAACAAAAAAAAACTAAGCATCTTTTTCTACCTCTCTATCCTCACTATATTATCTTATGTTACCAACTAGAGGATAAACTTCTCTAGGACAAGAGCTATTATTTCTTTCTCATACCCAGCACTTGGGATAGTGATAAGCACATAGTAGGTCAGATTTTACTCATGATAACCAAAGAACTCTTCATGTTAGAGTTAAATGTTAACTATGCTCACATTATACAGAATCCTGTTAAATCTTTACAAATAAAATTATTTTGAAACATGAATATGATATGGATCAAGGGGATATTATTTCTGTGTCATCAAGCTGCTTCCAGGTTAACTGGCACAACTGCCAAATTGAGATTCATAAAATACAGGTCTGATCATATCATTCTTGTGCTCATTAAACTCTAGAGGCTCCCAGTTGCATTTAAGATAAAATGTGGATTCTGCTTGGGATGGGAAAGGGGAAAGGTGGGGAAGGAATACACACTTGTTAAGCACCTACTATGTGTCAGGCGCTGTGTCAAACACTTTACAAATATTATCTCATTCAATCTTTATGATAACCCTTTGAGGTAGATATCATTTATTATTGTTACCATTTAACAGATGAAGAAACTGTGACTACTTTTGTTTAGGTTGTTAGTAGAGTGTAAGTTTCTTGAGAATAGAGAGTATGTAGTTTACGTCTTTGTAACCCCAGTACTTAGCACAGAGTAAGGCCCCAATAAATATTTATTTAATTAAAAGATGAGATGGTGGGAAAAGGATTGAATTCAGAGACAAGGCATCATAGATCACAGATTTGGAGCTGGAAAGGACCTTATCTCGTCCCAGACATTTTACAGATAGGAGAGACTAAGTGATTTTCCCAAGGTCATGGGTAGTAAAGGAGGAGTGGGATTTGAACCTTGATCCTGTTTCCATTGTTCCACATTTCCTCTTCTAGTCCCGAATCTCGGTTCTATTAATTACTAGCTATGTAACTTAAACCCTTTTGGGGATTTAGCTTCTTCATCTATAAAATGAGGAATTAGAGTAGACAAACTGGGCCCTTCCAGTTGTAGAACTATGAACTATGATCCCATACATGAAAGTGGGAAAGTGAAATTAGAAGTAGTGATCTCAGAAGTTAAGATAAAAAATGTATGCCACTTCTCACCCTTCAGATCAGGGTTAGGCCAGGGTAGAAGCTGAGCATAGATCAGGGTAAATAACCAGATGGGGAGGAGCAAAGTCAGGGAAAGTTGTTATGATTCCTAGAGGTTAGATTTGCTAAGGGTGGAGGGAGAAAGGTGTAATTATTTGTACATAAGTAAGAGTCGGACACCGCTGAAAAATAACTTAACAACAATGAATTAGTTAACTCTTGATCTTGGTTAATAGACATAAAGATAGGTGTCAGGGATTTTTATGCTTTCAACAAATTCCTAGAACTCTACACTTTGCACCCCTCTCAAGGGAAAAGTCACAGAACTGTCCTCTTCATTATGGCTGATTCATAATTGATTGAGTAGAGAGTAAAAAGGAAGTAACATGAATTTGTTTTTAGTTCCATTTGGACAAGTGAAGAAAGATACAGAATTGGGATATGGTATATTAGGTGGGCAGATATAGCTAGCCACATTCTTGCTTCTGGCTTTGGTGATCCCATCTGATGACTCCCAAATCTATATCCCCAATATTGTCCTATCACTTGGAGTTCATTTTGCAACTATCTACCGAGAATTTCCACATACGTGGTAACTTTCTTTCACCACTTCATACCTTCTTGGCAGGGATTATATATTTAGAACTGGAACTATAGATTTAGAACTGTGTCTTGCCTGGAACAAGCCCAGGATTCTAGTACCATGTCCTTCACACAGTGGATGCCTAATAAAAGTTTGCTGAATCATTGAATTTGAATAGGACTTTGTGATATGTATTTTGACTATTCAAATGCCTTTTTTTTGCTTAGGTCCTGGTTTGTTGCTGTTATCTGCATAGGTGAACTTGCCTAGATGGCTCAGTTATGTCTAAGCCAGATGTTACTACACTGGGAAACAAGGAACTTTACTAGTTGTATCTCATGACTATCATATTGGAGGTAAGCCCAACCTCCTCTTTCTTATCGTAGGCTTTGTTGTTGAGTCATTCTTTATGATCCCACTTGGGGTTTTCTTGGCAAAAATACTGAAGTGGTTTGCCATTTCCTTCTCCAGCTCATTTTACAGATGAGGAACTGAGGCAAACAGGCTTAAGTGACTCGCCCAGCGTCTGAGCCCAGATCTGAACTTAAGGGTCCTCCTGATTCCAGGGTGAGTGCTCTATCTACTGTTCTACTTAACTACTCCTGATTTTATACTTTATATTTCCCTGGGAAAGAACCAATGACATTACATAATTATATAATTAGAACTTCCTAATAGTACTATTAGCTATATGACATCACTTTATGGGGACCTAGCTATATGTTATATATAGTCACTGTCTATCAGATTAAATATTTTGGCAGGATTTTATTTCATTTGCTTTAGTTTTGGCCTCCCAACGTAATTTTAAACACTTTAAGAGAAGAGACTATCTTTTATCCATGTTGCCCCTAGCATCGTGCTGAGTTTATATAAGATGATTCAATAAAAATGTCTGGATTTTTTTTCATTATCATCAAATGCTTACTATATTGATTTCAGATTAATATCTGTTCTGAGCTGAGCATGCATGACTCAGTCCATGTCTCTAATAGTTTATGTTCAGTATTGTAACAAAATGAGACACTTGTAGGTCCATGCAACAGTTAACAAATTCAGATTTAGTTAGCCATGGGTAGTAGAAAAGTAGTCAACAAAGATAGGCATCAAAGATATCTTGAATTGATGCATTTGCAGAAAAATTCCTTCACCTGAGGTGCCTTTTATGCTTTACAAACTGAACATTAGAGATTTCTTGGAGTTCCTCTTGGCAGCTTCATGCTCAGGTAATCAAGAAGTGATTACAATTTATAAATATTTACAAATAAAGGTCTGAGCCTTTATTGCCTTGAACCAACCAAGTCTTGAGGGTATTTTATTATACCTTTTAAGGAAAAACTAACCTAACTTCCATAGGGAGTGGGGATTAAGATACTGCATTACCCAGCATAAGATAACCTTGAAATGTATTTTGACTGTAGGTCACAGGGTGCTTGAGATCTAAGTCCCCAAAGAATGGTTGTTTGGTAATAAATAACTCTTGGCTATCTTGAGACAGAGATATAAGGAGAGATCTAATAACAAATGGAGATAACTGCATGTTTATCTTGGCTATTTCTGTTGAATTTGGCGTTTTAACACAATACAGGTGTGGTTCTCTCTACCGATCCTGGCACAAGATGTATTCCTGCCTACTGCCTTACCTATTATGAATCATGAGACTTGCATTAGTTTATAATTGCAGAGAAGTTCTAACTGATCACCAGCAATGTGTTAGTGGGCCCATCTTCCCATAATTCCTTCAACATTGACAGTTGCCATTTTATGTCACTTTTGCCCATTTTCAGGGTGTAAAATAAAATCTCAAAGTTGTTTTGATTTACATTTCTCTTATTATTGGTCATTTGGATTTTTTCCATATGATTGTGAATACTTTGCACTTCTTTTGAGGATTATTATCAAAGTTAGTTTTGTAATTGTGATCACAAAGATTGTGATCAAAATTATTTTGTATCTCTTGTTCGGTTAAGAATACATCTCTTCTCCTTAAGCAATCTTCCTCAGATTGTGCATTGTTTATAGTTTAAAATAGTCACATATCCTAGTCTCATGCTGTTGGGTTTGTTTTCCATTTTCTTTAAAACACTACATGTTTCTTATTCCTTTAACAAATTTAACAAATTGTAAAGGGTAGTGATATTTAAAAAGCAAAAAATCCCAAAAACATGCCCCCAATCACTTGATAGTTAGAAAATGTTATTCTGTTTCTTTTTTTTATTTTAAAGAGATAAAAGATAAAAGCAAAGCCTTTTTAATACCTCTCATCAGAGAAGTGAAATGTTAGTCATTTAGTCCCTAAGTACTGATACAGTTGGTGGTTTGACAGATCCACTGTTGCTGGAGTTTAAAGTTGCAACTTGATACAATGAAGACAAATCATAGCTTAGAATTAAATGTTTTAAAATGTGCAACTCTAGTTGTAAAAGAAATTTGTTTTTTCTTTACACTCATTATTTAAGTTCTTGTTTCTGTTTAGTATTTAACAGTCTTTGAGAAAAAAATAAAAGAATGCTGTGTGTGTGTGTGTGTGTGTGTGTGTGTATTTGGGTGCAAGATAAGGCCTTCTGTTTTTTGAAATGTTGGTAGCATAAAGATTAAACTTTTTTTTTTTCAAAAGGCAAAAATTAAGGTCTTGGGGGCAGAGCCAAGATGGCAGAGTAGAAGCACAAACTTGGTGTGAACTCCCACTACAATCACTTCCAATACATGAAAAAAAATGACTCTAAACAAATTTTAGAGCTACAGAACCCACAAAGAGATAAAGAGAAACAAATATCCTGCTGAAGGCAGCTCAGAAGGCCTACAGGAAGGGTCTATTGCACCAGGCTGGGAGCTGAGTACAGTCCCAAGTCAGCCATGTGGTTCTGGCCCCAGGGTGGCTCCAACTAGCAGTGGCAAGAGCAGACTTCAGGAGAGTGAATCACCAGCAGCCGTGGCGGTGTCCAGACTTCTCAACCCATAAATGCCAAAGACAAAGTGAAAGGTCAGTCGGGAACTCTGTTGGAACAGGGTGGGACAGAAGAGTGAGGTCTGGCCCCTACCCCTGGGGTTCTTGGTTGGTGGTCCTGGGGTGTGTGGCCCGTGAGCCAGAGCTTGTGGGGGCTGGAGAGAGGGTGCCCTTCTAATAGCTCTGGTAGCTGCAAAACCCCCAGCTATTTGGGACAAAGCTCTTTCCGTTCTGGAAGCAGAGTTCTACCATGGAAAGGAGCTCAAAAGTCAAGTAATTGGCTGGCAGTATGAGCAAGCAGAGGAAGCACAAACAGATCATAGAATCCTTTTTTGGGATAAGAAGGATCAAGGAGTGGAGTGGGAGGAAGACAGTAAACTCAGAATTCAAGTATCAAAAGCCTCCAAGAAAAATATGACTTGATTACAGGCCATGGAGGATCTCAAGAAGGATTTTGAAAATCAAGCAAGAGAATGTAAAGCCACACAAGAGCAGCTTTCCAGAGGATGGCTGCTGTGACCAGCTTTAAAGGTTCTGATTACACAGTATAGTGAACACTCTATTCAATAACAAATCAGAGCAAACTATTCACAGAAAATCAAGGTATAACATTCACAACAATTTATCACAGAAATGGCCACATAGTTTTTACCACAGTGGTCACAAAGTTTTGAACAAAGAATAATGATTTAGTAACTCAATCATTCAATCATCCTTAAGGAATTTTGCCTCCTTAAGGGACACAAAGTACAATAGTCAAAGTTCTCCACTCATGGGGCACACTAAGTTAAAAATCAGTTACTACTTAGTCATCATTCACTATTCAATCATCAGAAAATACACAAGCCTTCTACCCCTAGATCACTAGTGAATTACAATTTCTCAGTCAGTACACAGTATCCAAGTAAAGTCTTCTTTGAGCTTGACTGGAGGTGGTCTTTCAGATTCCCTGAATCCCCTTCCATGGTCCTAGATCCTACCTGTATTCGCCAAACTGTCACCTGGGTTAAAAGGCAGACAGCTCCCGGGTTCTCGTCCAGCTCTCCATGTACTTCCTGTTCCACACTGAAGCTCACAGTGTCCAGTCCACTTTAAATCCTTCACAATCTCTGTTCCTGAGAAGTTAAGGCTTAACAAAGCCATAAATAGGTTCACACAGAGTGCCAGCGTCATAGTCATGCTTCCTCAGTCTTCAGCAGCTCCAGCTGGCCCTTGAATGTGTCTTCGGCAGCTCTCTGAAGCTCTGGCTGGTCCTTAGACTCAGCAGCTTCTCAGCAGAAGCTCCAGCTGATTTCCAGAATCAAAATCACCTCACCCAGGTTCCCAAAATCAAAATAATTCTCTCTAGCCTGGGGGGTACTTTCTTTTTCAGCCTCCCTGGTGGCAGCAGCTTTTGCCTCCATGAAGCTTGCTCCAAGAAGTCTCTCCCTCTCTGGGGTTTTTCCTAATATATAGTATTGCTCTTCCCTGCTCAGCCCCTTCCTGTTATGTGAGCAACAGGAGTTCATACCTTCTGTTTATTTAACAGAGGCTTAATTTGAACTAGGTGCTAAGTACCTCTCAGTTTAGCAATACAAAAGGAACTTCAGATTTCATGACTATTGCAGAGAAGTAGAGAAAAAATTGGGAAGAGAAATGAGAATGATGCAAAAAAAAAATCATGAAAAGTGAGTCAACAGCCTGCTAAAAGAGACCCAAAAATGCACTAAAGAAAATAATACCTTAAAAATAGACTAACTCAAATGGCAAAAGAGGCCCAAAAAGTCAGTGAGGAGAAGAATGTCTTAAAAAGCAAAATTTTCCAAAATGAAAAGGAATTTCAAAAACTCACTGAAGAGAATAACTCCTTCAAAATTAAATTGGAGGGGTGGCTAGGTGGCACAGTGAGTAAAGCGTCGGCCCTGGAGTCAGAAGGACCTGAGTTTGGATCTGACCTCAGACACAACACACACAAACAAAAAACCTAGCCGTGTGACCTTGGGCCAGTTACTTAACCCTAATTGCCCTCCAAAAAAAAAAGCAAAAATTAAATTGGAGCAACTGGAAGCTAATGACTTTATGAGAAATCAAGATACTATTAAACAGATCCAAACAAATGAAAAAATAGAAGGCAATGTGAAATATCTCATTGGAAAAACCACTGATCTGGAAAATAGATCCAGGAGAGATCATTTAAAAATTATTGGACTACCTGAAAGCCATGTTAAAAAAAAGAGCCTAGACATCATATTTCAAGAAATTATCAAATAAAACTGCCCTGATATTCCAGAGCCAGAGGGCAAAATAGAAATTAAAAGAATTCACCAATTGCCTCTTGATAAAAAGATTCCAAAAAGAAAACTCTAGGGATATTATAGTCAAAATTTCAGAGTTCCCAGGTCAAGGAGAAAATACTGCAAGCAGTCAGGAAGAAACAATTTGAGTACTGTGGAAACACAATCAGGATAACACAAGACCTAGCAGCTTTTACATTAAGGGATCAAAAGGCTTGGAATAGGATATTTCAGAGTTCAAAGGAGCTAAAACCAAGGACTAAAACCAAGAATCACCTACCCAGCAAAACTGAGTATAATGATTCAGAGAAAAATATGGTCATTCAATGAAATAGAGGATTTTCAAGCATTCTTGATGAAAAAACCAGAGCTGAACAGAAAATTTGACTTTCAAATACAAGAAGGAAGAGCATGAGATGTTAAACAGAAAAAGGAAATCATAAGGAACTTATTTAAGTTGAACTATTTACATTCCTATATGGAAAAATGATAACTGTAACTCATAAAACTTTTCTCAGTATGAAGATAGTTGAAGGGAATATATATATGTGTGTGTGTGTGTGTGTGTGTGTGTGTGTGTGTGTGTGTATACATACATATATATGTATATATAAGAGGGTATATGTGTATATAAATATATATGTGAGTATAGGCATACGTATGTCCATGTATACATAGACAGAGGGCACAGGACGAGTTGAATATGAAGGGATGATACCTAAAAAATAAAATTAAGAGGTGAGAGAGGAATTTATTGGGAGGAGAAAGGGAGAGATATATTAGGGCAAATTATCTCATATAAAAAAGGCAAGAGAAAACTGTTACAATGGAGGGGTAGAGCAGGAAGATGAAAAGGAATGGGACAACCTTATTCTAATTAAATTTGGCTTAAGGAGGGAATAATATACACACCTAATTGGGTATCTTACCCTATAGGAAAATAGGGGGTAAGGGACAAGAGGGTATGGGAGAAGGGAGGGCAGATTGGGGGAGAATGTCATTAGAAGCAAAGATTTTTGAAAAGGGATAGGGTCAAAGGATCAAATAGAATAAGAGGCAGGGCAGGATAGGATGGAGGGAAATATAGTTAGTCTTTCACAATATAACTACTATGGAAATGATTTGGGTTATTACACATGTACAACCTATATTGAATTGCTTATCTTCCCAGTGGGGATGGGTGATGAGGGAAGAATGGAAAATATGGAACTCAAAGTTTTAAAAACAAATGTTTAAAAAATAGGTTTTTTTTACATGCAGCTGGGAAATAAGATATACAGACACTGGGGTATAGAAATCCATTTTGCTCTACTACAATGTTAGGGGGGTGATGGGAGAGTATATAAGAGAAAACAGATTGGGGGAAGGGATATTCAGTAGGCTTGCTATTTTGGGGTGGGGAGTAGGGGAAAGATGGGGAGAAAAATTTGTAACTCAAAATCTTGTGGAAATGAATGTTGAAAACTAAAAATGAATGAATGAATAAATGAATAAATAAATGAATAAATAAAATTAAAAGAAAGAAATTAAGGTCTTTATTTCAAAATCTCAGTTATAGTTTACCCCTTTACTAAATGTCAATAGTCACTTGCCATACCTGTACCAAGTTGTCTGTGTATCCAATAGGCCATCAGCAGACCAGGCTAAGGAAGTGCCCTGGGGAGGCTCAGCCTCACTGGTGCTGATCATTTCTTGTTTAATTAAGTTCATCCACAATGATTTTGCCCTCTAGGTCCCAGATCTTGATGCTGGACCCAGTGGCAGCACAGAGTCAGTAATGCTTGGGGCTGAAGCAGAAGGCATTGATTATGTCACCACCATCCAGAGTATAGAGGTGCTTACCCTCATTGAGGTCCCATAGCATGGCCTGACCATCCTTGCCTCCAGAGACACAGAGAGACAGCCATTAGGAGAAACTGTAACTGTCTTTAGGTAGCCTTTGTGTGACCAATGTGATTTATCTTCAGTTTGCAGTAGGCCAAGTTCCAGACCTTGACCAACTTGTCCCAACCACAGGACAATGATGGAGTTGCTTCTATTGGGTGAAAATTGAACAGAGGACACACACTCTGAGTGGCTCTCATCCTGCACAGTGTATTTACAGACACCCAGGGTGTTTCACAGCTTGATCGTCTTACCCCAGGAACCAGAGACAATGTGGCAGTTTTTTTTATGAGAAGGCTACACTCAGTGTATCCTTGGTGTGACCAACAAAACACTTGGTGGTAGTGCCAGTTGGGAGCTCCCACAGTCTTAATGTGCCATCCAAGGAGCCTGAGAGTGTAAATTGGCCATCAAAGGAAATGACCACATCACTAAAAAATGTGAGTGACTTCTAAGGGCATGTTGGGGGTTCCCATAGTTTGTCCCATCTCTGGTAAGCTTCCACATGACAATGGTCTAATCTCAGGAGGCTGACAGGATCATGTCTGTTGTGGTGATCTGGGTCACCTAGACATTGTGACCTTTAAGGGTACCCCAAAGGGTCATCTGTTCAGACATGATGATGAGACCTCAGTGGATCGCTCCAGGAGGAAGGATGGATCCAGAGTGCATGGAGAGAGACCAGAGACTCTCCTTCATGCCAGCAGCTTATCAAGAAAAGGTTAAATTATTTTAAGAACAAATAAAAGGGAGTGTATTTAAACAATAAAAAAGAATACATATCTTACCCATAGCTGTGAGAGATACTCTAATTTTTAAATAGGATGATCTTTAATATTAAGGCTACATATCTGTTTAGCATATATTATGGAGTGTGGTACAAGGTGTTAGTCTAAGCCCAATTTCTGCCAGACTACTTTCTATTTTTCCTAGCAGTTTTTTTATCAAATAGGGAATTTTTCCCTAGGTAATTTGTGTTTCTGCTTTATCCAACACTGGGTTATTGAGTTCTGTTGTTTCTAAATCTCCCTTGTCTAGTTTGTTCCATTGATCTATCTTTATTTTTTTTTAAGGAAATACTAGATGACTTTGATGACTGCTGCTTTATAATATAGTTTGAGGTCTGTCTGGAAATGCTATTCCTCCTTCATTGCTTCTTTTCATCATTTCCATTGATATGCTAGATCTTTTGCTTTTCTAAATGAATTTTGTTATTTTATCAAGCTTTGTAAAGTATCCTTTTGTTAATTTGACTGGTATAACATTAAAGGTACAAATTAATTTTGGTAATATTGTCATTTTATTATATTGAATTATTATATTGAGGCTCAAGATGCATCAGACAGTCAGTCAATATTTGCACTAGAGATAAAATTTTATCTTGACAATTGGATAAAGGTCATGTGATTTTTGGCTAATACGGATGCATGGTTGTCAAATTGTCATTCTGAGGGAAAACCTATAAAGAGATCTGGAAAGAACCTTAGTAATCATCTAATCCAATCAACTCATTAAAATATTCTTCTATTAATATCTTTAGTTTTTATATCACTTTCATTTTTAATATATCTTTCTTTCTTGCCCTAACCAGTGCACCATCCCTTTTAACAAAGAATAAAAATGAAAGAGAAAAAATGCAGTTCAGCAAAATTGACTGATACACCAGTGGTGTCTGGCAGGCAATATTTTACAACTTTTGTCTTTCATTTCTGGAAAGAGCGGAAGAAGATGTGTTTTTTTCCATTCTTCTACTATTCCAAAATTGATCATTACACAGTGTTCAATTTTCTTCTTTCCCATCTATTCTGGTGAGATCCCCTCCCCGCCCCAAGCAATTATATCTAGGCCAGATGTTACTACATTGGGAAACAAGCAGTTTCTTTTACAGATGAGGGAACAGAGGTCAAGAAAGATGACATGACTTGCCTTGGAACACTTGGGAACAGGACTAGAAATCTAGGTCTAGTTCAGTGCTTTCTCAATTTTAGCATCATTATTATCATTAAATATTTATTAAGCACATGAAAAATTCTGCACTGAGAATACAAAGATGTCTAAGGTACACCCCCTATTTCTAGTTGCTTTCAATCTGGTTGGGGGTGGGTATATCCATTAAAAAATAACAATAGAGATAGAATTTTATAAGTACCACATTCTTGATTTAGATAATAAGTGCTACAGGATTTCAAAGTAAAAAGAAATTTTCTGACTTCTTGGAGGTTTTAAACTTTGATCTTGAAGAGATGGCAGGATTTTTAAATGAAGAGGAAAGTAGACTCCCTACCTTCTGAGTAACTCACTTGCTATTTCTAAAATTCTCCTTGTCAGGACACATCAAGAATGTTGTGCTCACTTCTGGCTGCCAACTCTGCAGAAGGGCATTGATAGGCTTGGAGAGGTTCAGTTGTCTTCAAACATGAGGTAGGGAAGAGATCAAACTTAAGTATGAGTCCCTGACCTGGGGGCTATAAGTTCTATTAAAGATCCACACTGGGGACCTGGATTTCCATGTAGAAGAAAGAAAGGGAGAATGAAATGGGAGAGAAAAGAAGGTGGAAGTCAAATGCTATTGGGAAAGACTAGAAAATCAATCAGGAAAGAGTAAATAGATTGGAGTGAAGCAAAGAGGTCGGTGTTGTGATTGGATAACATAAATTTGTAGTGGGACCAGTCAGCACTGTTAAGTGGCTTCCTTCAGTAGCTTTCAGTAGCACTCTCAAAAGAATAGATTGTTACTGTTGATAAGTATTAATAAGAAGAACTGACATCTAAGGTTTATAAGGCAGTTTTACATATGTAACTTATGTCAGTTGGTCATTGCCTCTGAAATGATTGACTAACTTCAGTATTTTTAAAGTAATTTTTTTCCAGTTGTGTCCAACTCTTTGTGGCCCTATCCCAGGGTTTTCTTGACAAAGATACTGGAGTGGTTTGACATTTCCTTCTCCAGCTCATGAAGAAACTGGGGCAACCAGGATTAAGTGACTCTCCCAGGGTCATACAGCTAGTGTCTGAGGTTGGATTTGAGCTTATTATGTCTTCCTGACTCTAGGCTCAGTGCTCTATACACTGTGCCACCTAGCAGTCCAGATTCAGCTTAAGGCTTCTTTTCCAAAGATAATCTCTAGAGACCAGCTTGCTTTTCAGAGGGTTTAACTTAGAAATATCAAGCTCTGACTTGTGTGTTCAGCAAACATTTGAATTAACAAAACATTGACCTAAAGTTTAGGTTTTTATTTGAAAAATAAAAAACCCAGACAACATGACAAAAAGAAGAGTTACTTTCTACCTGAATCCCTCACTATTTAGGAAAATTCTATTCCCTTTTCCAGAGGTCAACTCCTGCTCTGATGGGTCTTTTTTTTTAAGCAATTGGGGTTAAGTAACTTGCTCAAGGTTACATAGCTAGTCATTATTTATGTGTGGGTGCTCATTTTCTGAGGCCGGTTTCGATCCCGGGTCATCCCAACTCTAATGCCACCTAGCCGCCCCTCTGATGGGTCTTAGTTTCCCTTTGGACCTATAGAATCCCAATGATGGTATCTCCAGGTGGCTCTTCAATGCACATAGGTCCTTGCTGTTCTGATCCTTTTTCCTCTTTGTGGCCACAAAAATGATGCTAATATAGGCCTCTCTCCAGGTCTAAGTGATGCTGGGCATCTCCATCTCTTCTCTTGCTTTATCTTATGGAGACTGAATTCCTTTCCTCTCCCTAACTGAACTTTGTCTCTCCTGTGTCTTAGTCTGATGCCAGATGCTCAAAGCACTTGGCTCCCTATCCAGGTCTTGTGGATGCCTAGACATTTCTCCAGATCTCCATATAGGGAAATTTAATCAGTGAGACCAAGTGAGGATTATAATGGAGATCCAAGGCAAGGTAAATTCACACACACACCTGAATCCCAGGTAAGCCTGCGAATGCCTGTTGTTTAGGAGGCACTTTGGTATTATTATCCTTAGTTTTACAGATTAGCAAATTGAGATGAGGAGAGGTTAAGTGATTTTCCTGTGGTCACAGAGGTAATTAGTGTCAGACGTAGAATTTGAACCCAGAACATTCCTGACCTCGAGTCTAGTGTTTGATGAAATGTTTTTTACCTCTGTGATTATTCCACAAACACCCACTGTCCACTAGCCAATATTCTAGGCTGTTAGAGAGATACAGAGATTAGTAAAGCATGGTCTCTGCCCTTAAGGAATTTACAGTTTAGTATGGGAGATTAAGGAAGTATAAAAATAACTATTTTATGGCAGTATCTGATAAATATGTTGGAGAAATGAAAGATCTTTTTACTTTTAAATGGATAATCAGAGAAGACTTTCTCCCTCTTTCCCTCCCTTCTCTGCCTTGACTTAACCTCCCAAATTTAGGGAAGAAGGGAGGAAAGAAGGAAGGAAGGAAGAGTAAAAGGGAGGGAGAGAGGAGTAATATTTTCCTCCCTTTTTTCCTTCCTTCCTTCCTTCCTTCCTTCCTTCCTTCCTTCCTTCCTTCCTTCCTTCCTTCCTTCCTTCCTTCCTTCTTTCCTTCCTTCCTTCCTTCTTTCTTTCCTCCCTCCCCTGATTTATTTCTTCCCTTTCTCCTGTCCTCATTTCCTCCCTTCCCATACCCTGACTGCCAGACCTGAAGACTTATAGACAGGAGAACAGTCTTATATTAAATGCCATAAATGCCAGTCTGGCATAAGTACCACTCATCTTGGCTTCCAGTGGTTATCTCCTCCCAGAGATAATATATCATATCTTAAGTCTCTCTTAGTTCCTGTCTGCCTCCTCTCCTACCCCAGCACAAGACTGTCCAAAGAGAGAGGACAGCAGTAAATAAAGCTTCAAGGCAGCTTACAAGGGCAATGCCAGTACTTTTCCATCCAAGCGTCTTGAGGGGAATAAAACCCCTGTGAACCAGGGGAGGATTGGTCACAATTAGGTCCTGCTAGTTGACTCCACTTCAGCTCTCCCCATGGCTCAGGGTAACACTATCCTGCCCAGTGAAAGATGTACCCCCTCCTCATAAGTGAAAGTGATTGTTATAACACTGCTGACTAGGTATTCTTCCTTCAGAAAATCCCCAAAGTACTGTGTGTGTCCTTGCAGTAAATCCATGCTGCTAACTGTGAGTGTGTAATATGCTTCCCTTCCTGAGAATCCTTGAGCTCACTGATGCATTTGAGCAATACTAGATACTGGTCAATAAAAGAATAAGTCTTTCACAGGATTCTTGGTGACACTTGCTTCTCATACTCTGATATCACACTTGAAGCTCCCAGGTAGGCTTTTTTTTTTTGTTTGCAGGGGGCACACTTATAAAAACTGGAAATATCAGCTTCCTTGTTTTGGGTGGTTGAAGATTCTAGGGTGGAGCAGGGGTGGGGATGGAAGCAGAAGGAAATGCATTCTAATGGAAAAGGAGATGTTGAAAAATATATAAGAGAGCAAGAGAATAAAGGAATATAAAAGAAGAGGAAAGGAAGAAGAATGGGATATCCTCCATTATATGCAGCCGTTCACTATGTTTTTTGACACTATCCTTGCTCTCTTGCCCCACCCCCAATTTCTGCTTAGCGTTATGGCCAGTACACAGGACAGACATAGTGTGGGGTGGTGGATAGCTCCAGATATTTCTCTGCATAGGGACATACTATCTTCATTTTTGTCTCTGAACCCTTAATCACAAAGTTAAGCATTCTGGGTACATAATCACACCAAAATAAAAACATTAGCCCAGGTCTCTGGTCTCCTCAGCCCTTTTCTCTCTTTCTCCTCCTATACCATCTCCCTCCTAAAGCCTATTCCATCAACTCTGGCCCTCATTGTTTTCTGTCTCTCTGAACTCCCACAGGTACTTTTTAATCTGGCTCACACCAGACTGTAAAACACTCAATGTCCACATGCCTCCAGTTTGCCTTCCCATGGAGCTTTAGCAAAAGAAAAAAAAAAGCAACAACAACAACAAAACCCTTCCCACATTCTAATTGAGCACTTGTTCTTTCTGATACTGCCCACTGTCTGTACCACTCTGCTTGCCTGGCTCTTAATCCCCTATTTTTCATCTTGTATTGTTAACTGTTTCATGTGTATTAGTTTGGATTTTCTGGAAGAACAGTCAGCTCTTTATAGAAGGGCAAGAGCCATTCCTTATACTTAATTTTTTTCTTCCCAAGTGTGTAGTAACATGCTGGACACCTATCAGGTGCTTGATGAATTGTTGGAGAAAGAGGAGGAGAAGGGAAGGGAATCAACATTTGTTAAATGATTAGCACCAAGCGCTTTACAAATATTAACTTGAAATTTTGAGAAAAATAAGGAAAGAAGGAAAAAGGAGAAGGAAGAAGAGATGTAGAAATAGGAGATGCAAGAGAGGAGAAGATGGTAAATAAATTTCTGTTTCATTTAACTTTTAAAATAGTTATTTGGTTCAAAACATATTAAGTACCTCTTTTATACAAGGTACTGTTCTAGGCACAGGGGATATAGAGTCAAGCACTAATAGTCATTTCCTTTGCCAAGCTTACTTTTTATTGCAAACAAACAAACAAAAACAAAAACAAAATCCAAGCCCATTATATACCCATGGTGAATAAAAATGAAGTGTGTAGAAAGTTACATAAAGTAATTTCTTTTTTTTGTAGGGGGGAAGGCAAGGCAATTGGGGTTAGGTGACTTGACCAAGGTCACACAGCTAGTAAGTGTATCAAGTGTCTGAGCTTAGATCTGAACTCAGGTACTCCTGACTCCAGGATTGGTGCTCTATTCAGTGAGCCACTTAGCTGCCCCTATAAAGTAATTTCAGGAGAGAGAGTGAGCACATTAACAGCTGAAGACATTTTGAAAGGTCTTATATATGGCACCTGAGCTATGCTTTGAAAGAAGCTAGGAATACAGAGGAAAGGTGATGAGGAGAACATTCCAGACATTAGGGAGCCCTTGGGCAAAAGGCATAGATGGTCTTGTACTGGAGACAGCTAGCACACTGGTTTGCAGGGAACAGAAAGGAAGTAAAAGCCAGTAATATGCAATAAGTTTGGAGAGATAGGCAGGAGCCAGACAGTGGAGGGCTTGAAATACCAGACTGAGAAGTTTGCCTTTTGTCCTTGAGATATCAGAGAATCATTGAAGGTTTCTGGTCAGGGCATGGACAAAGTTAGGTCTGTGCTTTAGGAATATCAACTTGGCATCCATGCCAGGATATACTGGAGGGAAGATTAATTAGAAGGAGACTAATTAGGAGACTCTAAGCAATAGGCCACATGAAAGGAGATGAGAACATGGACTTGAATAGAGATTGTGTGAGTGGAGAGACAGGGACAAATAAACAAGATATTGTGGATACAGAATTGTCAAGACAAGAACTGATCATGTTATGGAGATGAGGGAAAGTGAAAGTCAATGAAGACTCCAGGGTTTTTGAGGCACCAGTGGTGCCTAGTTTAGTTCCCTGCACATAGTTGGGCACTTAATAAAATGTTTGGAGCTCAGCTAGTTGCTCCTTAATCACTTCCAGCTAGTGATAGGGGCTCACCATCTCATTAGACAGTCTATTTCTTTATTGGATAGCTCTTATGGCTAGAAGATTCTTCATTATATTGAGTTGAAAATCTATTTCCCTGTACTTTCTCCACACCATAACTCCCATTCCATCACCATTGGTCTTGATTCTGCCTTTTTTGGATCTACATATACTAAATCTAATCCCTCTATGATATGACAAACCTTCAAATAACTTTTATAGTAAATGCCATAAATACCAGTGCAACTTTTCTCCAAAATGTTGGCTCAAGAAGAATCAAATATTTAGACTAGCTGATTGGGGGAAATGTCCTAAGCTATAGGCAAAGGTAAAGGAAAAAGAAGTAGGGAAAAAGAAAAAAATCAGAATGAACTACAGAATATAATGGTGGGAATAGTATAATTAAAATAAAGACTGTTGGACTTGGAGTCAGGAGAGCCTTGGCTATGAATACTGTCTCCAACACTGAATTACTTTGCTGGTATTTAACATTATGAGTCTGATCTTTAGTTGTAGAATATGGAAAGAGCCTTCAATTTGAAGTCAAAGGACCTTTCTTAGAAATCCTGACTGTGTGACTTTGGGCATATCAGTTAAATTCCTTGACCTTAGTTTTATCAGCTGTGAAACAAGAAGATTGGATTCAGTGGTATGAAGGCTAAATAGAAATTGGTCCTCTAAATATAAGGATTCCTTATAGGCACATATTGCTTAGAAAACCACACAATAACACTATCTAATAACACTAAAAAATCTTATTGTATTTTATTTATTTTGTTGATTTTTTCCCCCTAATTACATTTTAATCTAATTAGGAGGCATGGGCTGACACCTCTGAATAAGATGTTTTTTTTTTTTTTCCAGATTGCTATGATCCCTCTAGCTTTGAACCTTGAATCAGAGCAGGTGGGGAAAGCTTTGCTTTTGCTTTTTGTTTTTTGGAGGGCAATTGGGGTTGAGTGACTTGCCCAAGGTCACACAGCTAGTTTTTGTGTTAAGCGTCTGAGGCTGGATTTGAACTCAGGTCCTCCTGACTCTAGGGCTGGTGCTCTATTCACTGCGCCATCTAGCTGCCTCTATGGGGAAAAATTTGGGCAGTAGGAGATTGATTTGGCAAAAGTGAAGTCAAAGAGAGCTTGATTTAGTAGAGATGGGAGTTCAAATCATGTCATTTAATTTCTCTGAGCTTCAGCTTCCTCATCTGTGTTGTTCAGTTGTTTTTCAGTCATGTCTGACTCTTTGTGACTGATACCATTTGGAATTTTCTTGGTAAGGATACTGGAGTGGTTTGCTATTTCCTTCTACTCATTTTACAGGGTTTTGGTTTTTTTTTTTTTGTTTGTTTGTTTTGTTTTGTTTTTTACAGAAACTGAGGCAAACAAGGTTAAGTGACTTGCCTATGGTCACACAGCTAGTAAGTGTCTGAGGCCAGATTTGAACTCAGGAAGATGATTCTTCCTGATTCCAGGCTAGCACTCTACAAATTGTACCAAGGTGCACCATTTCTTATGATAGCAGGTTTTAAAATGCTATTCTTCAGTTTTTCAAAACCAGTGGACCATGGTCAGCATGTTGGTCTGTGATAATGCTCTGCCTCTAGTAGAAATTATTGAATTCACAAAATATTTTGAGGTCTGTATTTGTAATATGGGGATTTGTTGTCTGACAGTCCTTTTGATTCCATGTTGGATCTTAGCTATGACATAGGCTTCATCCAGAGGTAAACAGGATGTCTATGACAAAAACCCACTTGTACAGGAGCTGGGAGCTTTCATGTATGAAGTAGATACTCCTGAGGATAAGGTGACAATGGTGATTGATGAGATTTGAATTTGGTAGAGCTGGTTCAGGTATGAAAGAATCCACTTAGATGATTTTCTTCTAACTAAGAGGAGCTCTATTGATGCCAAAGCAGTATGGGTCTCCTAGCAAGAAAACTAAGCAAGACTCCAATACTTGGGGGAGTTGTGCTTACATAGAAGTTTAAGAATTATAATGTAGTTTTTTAGAGGTTTTAATGGAGGTTAAAGATTAAAGACAGGACAGGGTGACAAAGGGGATTCTTTATGGTTTAATGATTTAAAGACAGGGCAAAGGGACATAGTTTAAAAATAAAAGGACCCAGGAAACACAGGATAAGGGAGATACAAAAGCAGTTCTTTTGGTACAGCTTCAAGATAAAGGGAAAGGACCTTAAGGTGCTTTCAGGTTACAGAATAAACTAGGGGCTTCATAACATACTGGAAAAGCAACTCTTAACCCTAAGGCACCATTTATATCCTCATCAGTGATAACGGCAAAAGATTGTGAGTTTCTGATGTATATAACTCTTGCCAATGGGTCCTATCTTGTTATAGGTATCTGGTAGGTGCTAAATTTTTACAGCCTACAGTCATGTGCTGCACAGTCTCTTTGCTCTATCTACATTGATCATATAACTCTTCCTGTTATTTCTGGTCACGATGGTCTTTGTGCTGAATTGCCATCATAAACTATTCCATTTCTTTAAAGAAGTCATTTGTTTGATACTTATTTGTTGATCTTTTGTTGGTTGGTTTCATGTAGCTGTTGCCCATGGAGGGCCTCTTGATTTCCATCTTGTATCTTAGCCATGTCATAGACTTCATCCCGAGGAAAATTGTTCTTAGTTACATTTAACAAATTCTATAGTGCATACTGTTTTCACTCTTGATTATTGATTGGTGAAGTGCTATCTGCTGGTTCCAAATGTATTTCCATGGTATTTTGACTTGTTTATCATGTGCTTTAAGAATGTCTACCGGGGGGCGGAGCCAAGATGGCGGAGTAGAAACAGATCATCCAAGCCACTTTGCCCCCAGATTCCCCCCAAACTATGTAAAAGGGGACTCTGAACAACTACTGGAGCCCCAGCACCCACAGAATGACACAGAGAATGTAACCTCCCACTGAGGACAGCCCAGCAGCCCTGCAGGAAGAACCAGCTCAGCGGTCTGGGAGCTGGCAGCGCGCAACGCGCAGAGCGCAGGAAGCAGAGCCGAGCAGAGCCCAGGTCCGCGTGAGCCAAGGTTTTAGCCCCAGGGCGGCAGGGCCAGCAGCTGGCTGGAGGAACCCCAGAACACCAGCAGCCATGGAGACTCCAGAATTATCAACATAGACATGCCTAGGACAAAGTAAGAGGTTAGTGTCCTATGGACTTTGGGACCTGTATTTGGGGAAATGCGTCGGCTCCCTCCCCTGGGGGCTAGAAGCCACTGAGGAGACACATCATTTTGTAGTTTTCAGAGGCAGCTCCAGCTCCTGGCTAGCAATTAATTGTAGGGAGATCCAGTGATCAGTCTTGGGGGGTAATAGCTCTTGCTTTAACACCCCTGAATCTGGATTGTGATCTAGGGTGGAAGTCGTGGATGGGTTTATAGCTTGCCAGAAACGGAAGTTGCCCCCCACACGTTCGGGATGAAAATTCCTCTATCTGGCCTTAAAGCCATAGTGTAGCAACAAGCCCAAAAGTCAAGTAATTAAGTGGTAACATGCCAAGGCAAAGGAAACAGAAAAATGCAACCCTAGACTCCTATTTTGGGGGCATAGAGTGGGAAAAGGACTGTGAGGTCAGAAGTCCTGCTCCAAAAGCCCCAGGGGAAAACATGAGCGGGTTACAGGCCATAGAGGATCTTAAGAAGGACTTTAAAAATCAAATAAGAGAAGTGGATGAAAAATTGGAAAGAGAAATGAGAAGGATGCAGGAAAAGTATGAAATGAGGGTCAACAGCCTGACTGAGGAAAACAACACCTTAAAAAATAGACTAACTCAAATGGCAAAGGAGGCCCAAAAGGGCAATGAGGAGAAGAATGCCTTAAAAAGTCGAATTTGCCAGATGGAAAAAGAATCTCAAAAGTTCACTGAGGAGATTCATTCCTTCAGAGTTAGACTGGAGCAAATGGAAGCTAATGACTTTATGAGAAATCAAGATGCTGTTAAGCAGATCCAAACAAATGAAAGATTAGAAGGCAATGTGAAATATCTCATGGGAAAAACCACTGACCTGGAAAATAGATCCAGGAGAGACAATTTAAAAATTATTGGACTACCTGAAAGCCATGATCAAAGAAAGAAGCTAGAAATCACCCTTCAAGGAATTCTCAAGGAAAATTGCCCTGATGTTTTAGATCCAGAGGGCAAAATAGAGGTTGAAAGAATCCACATATCACCTCCTGAAAAAGATCCCCAAAAGAAAACTCCCAGGAATATTATAGCCAGGTTCCAGAATCCCCAGATCAAGGAGAAAATACTACAAGCAGCCAGGAAGAAACAATTTCAATATTGTGGAAACACAATCAGAATAGCCCAGGACCTGGCAGCTTCTACACTGAGGGATCGAAGGGCATGGAATATGATATTCCAGAGGGCAAAAGAGCTGGGAATGAACCCAAGGGTCACCTACCCAGCAAAACTGAGTATCTTGTTTCAGGGGAAAATATGGTCATTCAGTGGAATAGAGGACTTTCAGCATTCTTGAGGAAAAAACCAGAATTGAATAGAAAATTTGACATCCAGACACAAGAAGCAAGAGATGCCTGAGAAGGTAATCAGGGAAAAGAAATCAAAAGGAACTTATCAAAGTTGAACTATTTAAATTCCAATATGGAAAAACAATAACTGTAAGTGATGATATCTTTCTCACTATGAAAATGATGGAAGAAGGGTGTGTGGTCATATGAATACATATGTGAATGTGTGTGTGGTTATATGGATAGAGGGCATAGGTTGAATTTGTTGGGAAGGGAGAATACTCAAGGGATGAAATTATGAGGTGAGAGAGGAAAGTGGCAAGAGGAGAGGGGGAAAGACAGGGTAGGGTAAACTATCTCATGTAGAAGAAGCAAGGGGAAGTGGTTGCAAGGGAGGGAGAGAATAGGAAGGGGAAAAAAAGGCAAATCCACATTCTCATTGAATTTGGTTCAGGGAGAGAATGACATACATACTAAATGGGATATCTCAACCTGCAGCAGAATAGGGGGAAGGGGGATGAGAGGAGGGATGATTGATGGGGGGGCATCCTTGGGGGGAGGGGAGGTTGGAAGTACCCACTATAGAAGAGGGACAGGATCATGTAGGGAATGGACCAGGTGGGGGGTGGGATGAGTGGGAGGGAATTATAAGCAGCCTTGTACAATATATCTACTATGATAATGTTTTGCATAGCTAGACATGTACAACATATACTGAATTACCTATCTCCCCAGAGCGAATGAGTGACAAGGGAGGAAGGAAATGGATCTGAAATTCGAGGTCTTAAGATTAAATGTTTCAAATACATATAAATACTATTATTAATTCTCTTTTGCTTATAATTGGGAGATAAGATGTGCAGATATTGGGACACAAAGATTCACCTTCCTCTAATGGAAAAGTCGAAGGGGGTATGGGAGAAGGTATGGGAGAGAGCAGATTGGAAGAAGCGATATCTTGTGGGACTGCTATTCTGGGAGGTTGGGTAGGGGAATAACGGGGGGAAAATGATTGTAAATCAAAATCTGGCGGAAATGAATAATGTAAAACAGAAGTTAATAAAGCATTTGTTTTTTTTAAAAAAAAAGAATGTCTACCAATCCTCTTCTTTCTTTTTGGTGAGGTTGTGCAAGCTACCTTTAAAATATATTTAAGCTATTTTAGAGTGATGGACCCTGTATTCTTTTAATATTGTATGATAATGACTATTATTATCATAACAGAAAAATGAAAATCACATGGGAATAAGTTGAGTAACAGACCATTCTTGTCTTCCTGTATGCTACTAGAGCTTTCCCAAAGAAGATTTGGGTGAAGGTAAGCTATTTTGGTGATGATAAGCTTATACTCTAATACTCATTTGACACAACAGTCCACACAACATAAGATATGAAAGAATAAAAGGAGGATAGAGTGTTGTCTTCACCTCTATTTCTGTATGAATTCCATTACAAAGATGAGAAGAATGAGAAAACACTTATAACACTAATAAATGAGAAGACTAGGTCTAATGGAGGCTTCAACCACATAACTTATGCATTGATAAGGTACAATGAACTTTAGCATGAAAAGTAAATCTGGGTGTGAAGCCAAGTTGGTGGAAAGGAAACAGTAACTTCTCTAAGCTCCTCTGTGAATCCTGTCACTAAACCTTAAAAAAGTTAATCTGAATGGATTCTGTAATGACAAAATCCACTTGGAGATGGAGTGTGGCAGAATCCAGCCCAGGAAAGTGCCCAGTGGGTCCGGACAGGGCGAGCTGGAAAAACAACTGACCTAGAGAACAGATCCAGGAGAGATAACTTAAGAATTATTGGTCTACCAGAAAGCCATGATGAAAAAAAGCAGCCTAGACAACATCCTCCAAGAGATTGTCAAAGAAAACTGTCCTGAAGTCCTGGAATCAGAAGATAAAATAATTATCAAAAGAATTCACCGGACTCCTCCCGAAAGAGATCCCAAATTGAAAACTCCAAGAAATATAGTAGCCAAATTCCAGAATTACAAGATTAAGGAAAAAATACTGCAAGCAGCCAAAAAGAAACAATTCAAATATCACAGAACTACAGTTAGGATCACACAGGACCTAGCAGTAAAAGATCAGAGGGATTGGAATTTGATATTTCGTAGGGCAAGAGAGGTAGGACTACAACCAAGGATTAACTACCCGCCAAAACTGAGTATAATCTTTCAGGCAAGGAGATGGTCGTTTAATGAAATAAGGGACTTACAGACTTTCCTGATGAAAAAGCCAGAGCTCAATGGAAAATTTGATCTCTAATTACAAGACTCAAGAAAGACATAAAAAGGTAAACAAGGGAAACACAGACTCACACATACATACATGCACACACCCACACTCATGCACACATGCACATAACTTGATATGCAACAAAAGCAAAATGTTCACATCCCTATATGAGGAGCTGATAACTGTCAATATTGAAAGTTTTATGATTATCATGATCTTCAAAAGGGTTATACATAGATAGAGGGTGTGGGTATGAATGAACTAACCTGAAGATTAAAAAAAAAAACTTAATAAGGTGATCAAAGGGACTGTAATGTGATAAAAGGAAAGGATGAGATAGGAAAAGGTAAAATATGCCATTTGAAGAGGCATAAAAACACACTATAGTAGAGGGGAAAGAAAGGGAGAGGAACAACATTCAAACACTATTTTTATCATTGGTTCTGGTTCAAAGAGGGATCAACTTAATCAGTAAAGTTTAAGGTTCTAATGTGAATAGACACTTAAATTTATTCAATAGAGGAAAAGGAGTGAGGGAGAGGAGCACTGTCTGAAATTTACTCTCATTGGTTTGGTGTCAAACGGGGAGTGACTTACTCTGACAAGTATAAAAACTTATTGTGTCCTATAGGCAGTAGGAGGGTAAGGGGGGGATAAAAAGGAGGAGTCTAAAGAGAGGGATTAGAGGGGAGGGAAATAGTAGTAAGGGGAGAGGGTAGGTTAAGAAGGGGGGTCACTGGGTGGGAACACTGAGGGAGGGGTGGTCAAAAGGGAAAACTTCAAGGAGGGGAAGGGAGAAGGAAGAAACAAAAACATAAACAGGGGAGGGAATAGGATGGAGGGGAAGAGACAGATAGTCATCATTACTGTGAATGTGAATAGGATGAATTCTTCCATAAAACAGAGGTGGATAGCAGAATGGATTAAAAACCGTAATCCTACAATATGCTGTCTACAAGAAACATATTTGAAACAAAGGGATACCACAGGGTAAAGGTAAAAGGCTGGAGTAGAATTTATTATGCCTCAGCTAAAGTAAAAAAAAAACAGGGGTAGCAATCCTTATCTCAGATAAAGCAAAAGCAAAAATAGATCTAATTAAAAGAGATAAGGAAGGAAATTATATCCTGCTAAAAGGCACCATTGAAAATGAAGTAATATCATTACTTAACATATATGCACCAAATGGTATAGCACCCAAATTCCTAGAGGAGAAGTTAAAGGAATTAGGGGAAGAAATAGATAGCAAAACTATACTAGTGGGGGACCTTAATCTCCCCCTCTCTGAACTCGATAAATCTAACCTTGAAATAAACAAGAAAGAAGTTAAGGAGGTGAATAGAATCTTAGAGAGACTAGATATGATAGATTGCTGGAGAAAACTGAATGGGGATAAAAAGGAATTTACTTTCTTTTCAGCAGTACATGGTACATACTCAAAAATAGACCATGTACTAGGGCATAAAACACTCACAATTCAGTGCAGAAAGGCAGAAACATTAAATACATCATTCTCAGATCATAATGCAATAAAAATTATATGTAATAAAGGGCCATGGAAAGATAGATTAAAAAGTAATTGGAAATTAAACAATTTGATCGTAAAGAATGGATGGGTCAAAGAAGAAATTATAGAAACAATCAGTAATTTCATTCAAGAGAATGATAATAATGAGACAATATACCAAAATTTGTGGGATGCATTAAAGGAAGTTCCTAGGGGAAGTTTTATATCCCTGAGTGCATAAATGAATAAATTAGAGAAAAGGGAGGTGAATGAATTGGACATTCAATTGAAAAAGCTAGAAAAAGAACAAATTGAAAATCTTCAATTTAGTACTAAATTAGAAATATTGAAAACCAAAGGAGAGATTAATAAAATTGAGATTAAGAAAACTATTGAGATTTGAAATGCATGCCCGGGGGCGGAGCCAAGATGGTGGAGTAGAAACAGCACCTCCAAGGATCTCTCCCCCCAGATTACCTCCAAACTATGTAAAAGGGGACTCTGAACAACTTCTGGAGCCCCAGCACCCAAAGAACGACACAGAGAAGCTAACCTCCCACTGAGGACAACCCAGCAGCCCTGCAGGAAGGGCCAACACAGCACTCTGGGAGCCGGCAGCGCAGCGTGCACCACGTGGAGAGCTGAACCCAGGTCCTGAGGTTTTAGAGCCAGGGCGGCCAGGCCAACAGCCAGCTGGAGGAACCTCAGAACATCAGCAGCTGTGGTGATTCCAGAATGGTCAACACAGACATGCCTAGGACAAAGTGAGAGGTTAGTGCCCTATGGACTTTGGGACCAGTATTTGGGGAACGGTCGGCTTCCTCCCTGTGGGCTAGAAGCCGCTGAGGAGACATGCCATTTTGCAGTTTTCAGTGTCGACTCCAGCTCTTGGCCTGCAAACTGTAGGGAGATCCAGCGATCAGTCTCGGGGAGTAATCTCTCTTGCTTTAACCTCCCTGGATCTGGATTGTGATCTGGGGGGGGGGGGGAGGCCATGGGGCGGGTTTCCAGCTTGCCAGAAACGTAAGTTGCCCACCGACACATTCGGGATGAAGCTCTCCTGTCTGGTGGCAGAGTTCTACTGTGGCAACAAGCCCAAAAGTCAAGTAATTTAGTGGCAACATGCTAAGGCAAAGGAAACAAATTAAACAGAAAAATGCAACCTTAGACTCCTATCTTGGGGGCAAAGAGGATCAAAGCATAGAACAGGGGGAGGACTGTGAGGTCAGAAGTCCTGCTCCAAAAGCCCCAGGGGAAAACATGAGCGGGTTGCAGGCCATAGAGGACCTTAAGAAGGACTTTAAAAATCAAATAAGAGAAGTAGAGGCAAAATTGGGAAGAGAAATGAGAAGAATGCAGAAAAAGTATGAAATGAGGGTCAACAGCCTGACTGAGGAAAACAACACCTTAAAAAATAGACTAAATCAAATGGCAAAGGAGGCCCAAAAGGGCAATGAGGAGAAGAATGCCTTAAAAAGCCAAATTTGTCAGATGGAAAAAGAATCTCAAAAGCTCACTGAGGAGATTCATTCCTTCAGAGTTAGACTGGAGCAAATGGAAGCTAGTGACTTTATGAGAAATCAAGATGCTTTTAAACAGATCCAAACAAATGAAAGAATAGAAGGCAATGTGAAATATCTCATGGGAAAAACCACTGACCTGGAAAATAGATCCAGGAGAGACAATTTAAAAATTATTGGACTACCTGAAAGCCATGATCAAAGAAAGAACCTAGAAATCACCCTTCAAGAAATTCTCAAGGAAAACTGCCCTGATGTTTTAGATCCAGAGGGCAAAATAGAGGTTGAAAGAATCCACATATCACCTCCTGAAAAAGATCCCAAAAAGAAAACTCCCAGGAATATTATAGCCAGGTTCCAGAATCCCCAGATCAAGGAGAAAATACTACAAGCAGCCAGGAAGAAACAATTTCAATATTGTGGAAACACAATCAGAATAGCCCAGGACCTGGCAGCTTCTACACTGAGGGATCGAAGGGCATGGAATATGATATTCCAGAGGGCAAAAGAACTGGGAATGAACCCAAGGGTCACCTACCCAGCAAAACTGAGTATTTTGTTTCAGGGGAAAATATGGTCATTCAGTGGAATAGAGGACTTTCAAGCATTCTTGAGGAAAAAACCAGAATTGAATAGAAAATTTGACATCCAGACACAAGAAGCAAGAGATGCCTGAGAAGGTAATCAGGGAAAAGAAATCAAAAGGAACTTATCAAAGTTGATCTATTTACATTCCTATATGGAAAAACAGTAACTGTAAGTGATGATATCTTTCTCACTATGAAAATAATGGAAGAAGGGTGTGTGGTCATATGAATACATATGTGAATGTGTGTGTATATGGATAGAGGTCATAGGTTGAATTTGTTGGGAAGGGAGAATACTCAAGGGATGAAATTATGAGGTGAGAGAGGAAAGTGGCAAGAGGAGAGGGGGAAAGACAGGGTAGGGTAAACTATCTCATGTAGAAGAAGCAAGGGGAAGTGGTTGCAAGGGAGGGGGAGAATAGGAAGGGAAAAAAAAAGGCAAATCCACATTCTCATTGAATTTGGTTCAGGGAGAGAATGACATACATACTAAATGGGATATCTCAACCTGCAGCAGAATAGGGGGAAGGGGGATGAGAGGAGGGATGATTGATGGGGGGGCATCCTTGGGGGGAGGGGAGGTTGGAAGTACCCACTATAGAAGAGGGACAGGATCATGTAGGGAATGGACCAGGTGGGGGGTGGGATGAGTGGGAGGGAATTATAAGCAGCCTTGTACAATATATCTACTATGATAATGTTTTGCATAGCTAGACATGTACAACATATACTGAATTACTTATCTTCCCAGAGGGAATGGGTGACAAGAGAGGAAGGGAATGGATCTGAAATTCGAGGTCTTAAAATTAAATGTTTAAAATATTTATAAATACTATTATCAATACTCTTTTGCATGTAATTGGGAGATAAGATGTACAGGCATCGGGGCACAGAGATTCACTTAGTTCTAATGGAAAAGTCGAAGGGGGTAAGGGAGAAGATATGGGAGAGGGCAGGATGGAGAAAGTGACATCTTGTGGGACTGCTCTTCTGGGAGGGTGGGTAGGGGAAAAACGGGGAAAATAATTGTAACTCAAAATCTTTCGGAAATGAATGATGTAAAACAGGAGTTAATAAAGCATTTGCTTAAATAAAAAAAAGAAAATAAGAAAAAAGAAAACTATTGAATTAATAAATAAAACTAAGGGCTAGTTTTATGAGAAAACCAATAAAATTGATAGACGCTTAGTCAATATGATAAAAAAAGAAAGAAGAAAACCAAATTATGAGTATCAAAAATGAAAAGGGTGAATCTACCTCCAAGTGAAGAGGAAATCAAAACAATAATTAGGAATTATTTTTCCCAATTCTATGCACATAAATATGACAATCTTACTGAAATGGATGAATATTTACAAAAATAAGAGTTGCCCAGATTAACTGAAGAGGAAGTGAATTACCTAAATAACCCCATCTCAGAAAAAGTAATCAAAGAAGCCATCAATGAACTCCCTAGGAAAAAATCCCCAGGGCCAGATGGGTTTACTAGTGAATTCTATCAAATATTTAAAGAACAATTGATTCCAATACTCTACAAACTATTTGGGAAAATTAGTGAGGAAGGAGTCCTACCAAATTCTTTTTATGACACAAATATAGTACTGATTCCTAAATCAGGAAGAGATAAAACAGAGAAAGAAAATTATAGACTAATTTCCCTCATGAATCTAGATGCAAAAATTTTAAATAAAATATTAGCTAAAAACTACAACAACTTATCACAAGAATAATACACTTTGGTCAGGTAGGATTTATTCCAGGAATGCAAGTATAGTTTAATATTAGGAAAACCATCAGTATAATTGATCATATCAACAATGAAACTAGCAGAAACCACATAATTATCTCAATAGATGCAGAAAAGGCTTTTGACAAAGTATAACATCCATTCCTATTAAAAACACTAGAAAGTATAGGAATAAATGGAGCCTTCCTTAAAATAGTTTATGGCATCTATTTTAAACCATCAGCAAGTATTATATGCAATGGGGTTAAACTAGAAGCATTTCCAATAAGATCAGTAGTGAAACAAGGGTGTTCACTATTATCCCTCTTATTCAATCTGGTACTAGAAACCTTAGCAGTAGCAATTAGAGAAGAAAAAGAAATCAAAGGAATCAAATTAGGCAAAGAAGAGACCAAGCTATCACTCTTTGCAGATGATATGATGATATACTTAGTGAATCTTAGAGAATCAAGTAAAAAACTACTTGAGACGATAAATAAATTTGGCAAAGTTGCAGGATATAAAATAAACCCACATAAATCCTCGGCATTCCTGTATATCTCTAATGAAATTCAACAGCAAGAAATGGAAAGAGAAATCCCATTTAAATTCACTGTAGACATTATAAAATATTTGGGAATCTACCTGCCAAAACAAGCCCAGGACCTATATGATCACAACTACAAAACACTTCTCCCACAAATAAAGTCAGATCTAACTAATTGGAAAAATATCAATTGCTTGTGGCGGGGTTGAGCTAATATAATAAAAATGACAATTTTACCCAAAGTAAATTATATATTTAGTGCCATACCCATCAATTTACCAAAAAACTACTTTATAGAGTTAGACAAAATAGTAACAAAATTTATTTGGAAGAACAAACGGTCTAGAATATCAAGGGAATTAATGAAAGGAAATGCTAGGGAAGGTGGACTAACTATACCAGATTTTAATCTGTATTATACAGCAGCAGTCATCAAAACTGCTTGGTACTGGCTGAGGAGTAGAATAGTGGTTCAGTGGAATAGATTGGGTGCAAGAGATCTAGCAATTAATGAATATAGTGATCTGTTGTTTGATAAACCCAAAGACCCCAGTTTTTGGGATAAGAATGCACTATTTGATTGGGAGATAAGATGTGCAGGCATTGGGACACAAAGATTCACCTTCCTCTAATGGAAAAGTTGAAGGGGGTATGGGCAAAGGTATGGGAGAGAGCAGATTGGAGGAAACGATATCTTTCGGGACTGCTATTCTGGGAGGGTGGGTAGGGGAAAAACAGGGGGGGTGGGAAATGATTGTAACTCAAAATTTGTCGGAAATGAATGATGTAAAACAGAAGTTAATAAAGCATTTGTTTAAAAAAAATAAAGTTATCAATGTCAGAAATGAAAAAAAAAGAATGCAGTATTTGACAAAAACTGCTAGGAAAACTGCAATACAGTATGGCAGAAACTGGGCATAGACCATTATCTAACACCATATACCAAAATCAAGTCTAAATGGGTGCATGATCTAGGTATAAAGGATGATACTGTAAGCAATCTGGGAAAGCAAGGAATAGTTTACCTGTCAGATTTGTGGAGAGGGAAAGACTTTAGGACCAAACAAGAATTAGAGAGCATTATAAAATGCAAAATGGTTAATTTTGATTACATTAAATTGAAAAGCTTCTGTACAAACAAAGCCAATATAACCAAGATCAAGAGGGAGGTGGGAAATTGGGAAAGAATTTTTACAATCTATGTCTCTGTGAAAGGACTCATTTCTAAAATATACAGAGAATTGAGTCAAATCTATATGAATACAAGTCATTCCCCAATTGATAAATGGTCAAAGGATATGAACAGGCAGTTTTCAGAGAAAGAAATTAAAGATTTCTATAAGCATATGAAGAAATGCTCTAAATCTAATCTAATCTAAATCTAAACACTCTAAATCTAATCTAATTTGTTGATTAGAGAAATGCAAATCAAAACAACTCTGAGGTACCACATCTCTCCTGTCAGATTGGCTAAGATGACAAAACAGGAAAATGACAAATGCTGGAGAGGATGTGGGCAAATTGGAACACCAATCCATTGCTGGTAGAGTTGTGAACTTATCCAACCATTCTGGAAAACAATCTGGAATTATGCCCAAAGGGCTATAAATAATTTCATATCCTTTGACCCAGCAATACCACTTCTAGGATTATATCCCAAAGAGATCATAGAAGAGGGAGGAAGACCCATATGTACAAAAATATTTATAGCAGCTCTTCTCGTGGTTGCAAAGAATTAGAAATCAAAGGGGTGCCCATCAATTGGGGAATGGCTAAACAAGTTGTGGTATATGCATATAGTGGAATATTATTGTGCTATAAGAAACGAGGAGGAGACGGTTTTCATATTTACCTGGGGAGGCTTGTACAAACTGATGTTGAGTGAGAAGAGTAGAACCAGAGAAATTTGTATACAATCACAGACACAACATATGTGTGATGACCAACTATGACAGACTGGACTCTTCTCAACAATGCAGTGATATAAGTCAATTCTGAAAGACTCATGAAGGAGAGAGATGCCTACATTTAGAGAAATAACTAGAAAGAACTGAGCTTGAATCCTGATGGAAGAAAACTAATTGATCCCTTTCTTTTCATTGTTTGGTTTTATTTCTTCTTTACCATTTTGCATCCCATCTAGTAAAATACGCCTTTGTAACTTGACTAATGTCTATTGTGAAAGTATTCGAATTTCCTATACTGGACTATATGCTGTCGTGGGGGGTGGGGGTAGGGAGGGAAAGGAAATTTGAAACTCAAGGAACTAGGGAATTGAATCTTGTAAACTAAAACTAAACTAATAAATTAAAAAAAGAATGAATTGATGTGATTCAGGAAATCAGGATTTTGTGTAATAAATAATCTTGTAAAAGAATCTGTTTTTTGACTCAAAAAAAGTCAATCTGCAATGGGCATTAGAGGACATAGGATCTTTGTCCTGAGTTTATTCATTGTTGTTTTCAAGATTTCAGTCTTGTAGAAACAGAAGCTATAACCAGAGCAGGCCTTACAGGTCTTAAGGGGCAGGGAGATTCTATTCTAATACCTGATACCCTGGAGGGGCCAAGGTGGGGAGGTTATTGGTCTCCCATACTGGGGACAGATTGTTGTATTCCTTCTTCCCAATGAGTTCTTGCAGGAAAGCACTATTCACTGCCGTAGTCATTCATGTTTGCCTCCTTCTGAATCCATTTTAAGACTGGACAAGTCCAAAAGCTCCAGGCAACTGGAGGAGAGGTGGAGAGAGGGTAAACAGGTGAACTGATGAGATGGTCCAAAGGGTTATGGAAAGGATGTCAAAAGTGCAGCTTACTAACCTTAATTTTGTTTCTCAAGTTATCTTATTGGACTTTTCCCCAGATAGATTTCTATAACAATATTACCCACCTCCCAGAGTTGTTGTCAGGATTGAATGAAATAAAGTATGTCAAATGCTCTACAAACCTTAATGTGCTATATAAATGCTAACTACCAGAGAAAAATGAGTCATTCATAGTGAGAAAGCTGCATTCTACCATTAGTGAGCTGCCAGAGCCTAGCACACACAGGAGGGCAAGAAGCAGTGGCTATCGAGGATACTAAGTGCTCCTGACTAGGGCTTCTTCCATTACCCCTGAGAGAGCTCTGAGTGTCTTAAGTCCTATGGATCCTTGCAATAAAACTGCCTTTCTACTGTCAGTGGCCTGTGTGTCTTCTTCATTGGGAAGTCTCTAATTCTATTTTAACTCCTACAGTTACTCTGAGGGCTAAGGCAGAGGTTGGCAGCGATTTTCTGGTGTATAACTCAATAGAGGGGGAAGAAGCATTGCAAGAGGGAGCAGAAGGGGCTGAGGAAAATGGGAAGAAAGAAATAAGGTATGTTGAGCTCAAAGAGGGATCTCCCTTAGAAGGGAGCTATAAACAATGGGAAAAAGTGGTGAGAATCTGGAATTTTTGAGGGGTGAAGTGGAAGAGAGCAGGCAGGGATGGACTTTTGTGACAACAAAACTTGTGTGACAATTGGTGACTAGGATCACATACTTAAGACTGGAAGGGAAACACCTGTTGTCCTCAGCTTTCACATTTATAACATGAAGGGATCCACTTAGATCATCTTCATAGAGAAGGGGAAAGACTAAAGGGATTAAGGCAGAAGGAAAGAATGAAGAATGGAAGTCTATTACAGGACAGTGGGAAATGATCTGATCTGCAGCCATGATAGAAATGAAAAGAAAAGGTTAACAGAATGTGAAAGAAGTTTAAATGGAGGGAAGGGAGACATGAAGATGAAGAGGAGTGGTCAGAGATGGAGGAATGAGTGGGAGAGGTTAGGGCACTAGTGAAGATGAGGAAGAGTAGGGAAAGAAGGGCAGAAACAGGGAGAAAGACAGAAAGACAGAGAGAGACAGATGCCTGGGCAGGTACACATACACAACACATAGGGAGAGAGAGAGAGAGAGAGAGAGAGAGAGAGAGAGAGAGAGAGAGAGAGAGAGACAGAGAGAGACAGAGAGAGACAGAGAGAGACAGAGAGAGACAGAGAGACAGAGAGAGACAGAGAGACAGAGAGAGACAGAGACAGAGAGACAGAGAGAGACAGAGAGAGAGACAGAGAGAGACAGAGAGACAGAGACAGAGAGAGACAGAGAGAGATAGAGAGACAGAAAGAGACAGAGAGACAGAGAGAAACTGGGCAAATTCAGTAGTGAGACTGCTGGACTGAGGAGAAGGAATGCCGAGTAGCTATAATATGATTGTAGATTAAGAGCTGGAAGGAACCTTAGAGTCTGTTCGAATCCCTTTATTTTATAGATGAGGAATCTGAGGCCCAGAGACATGAAGTTACTTGCCTCAAATCACACAGGTACTGTGACAGAGGCCGAATATGAACCCAGGTCCTCGCTCCAAAACCAGTGATCATTCCCGTGTACCATGCCGCCTCTGGTGGTACCTTTCTAAGAAGAGACACTAGTGGAGGACAGGTGGTGTGTGGTAAGGTAGGACAGAAGGACTGGGGACAGGAGAGTCCCCTAGGGAGTGCTAGTTGGTAAATAGACTTCGTGGTCAGCATCACTACCCACGCATTTTCCATCCCAGCCGGAGTCAGGTTACAAGGAACAGGAGCAGTCTTTTAGGAGAAAAGAAGCCCAATAAAGGGCAACCGGGGAGGGGGCTAGGAGACTACGTCTCTTTTTTCTTTGCGGTGGCGGTGGCCGAATCTGGTGAACTGGAGCTTCCGGGCTTAAAACACACACACACACACACACACACACACACACACACACACACACACACACTCACTCACGCACGAACGGAGTGGATCCACTTTCTTCTCTCGCCTCAGGCTGCCTCCCACAGTTTCTGCTCAGCCAAGCCAGCAGCCTGGAGAGTGGGTGACGTCCTGGCCAGGGCCACCTCTCTATTTGCCATACCCTCCAGACGCCTCTGATTGGGGACGGGGGTGGGGTGGGGTGAGGGGTGTGCGTGGGTAAGATGGAGGGGCGGGGTACCTGGCAGAAGGGGCGGACCCGGGGAGGTGTCTCTGTCCCCATAAAGGGACCTTTGGGGAATGCGCTCTTCACCCACGGAGTGGTGGTGAGAAGCGCACCATCGTGATGCCCACGGTGTTCGAACTGAACCCAGTACTGGCGGGCAGCACGCTGCTGGTCGGTTTCGGGCTGCGTTGCCTGCTGAGCTCCAGCCCCGACCAGTATGGCAAACAGATTGAGTGCTTGTTGCCCTTGTCCACCCACTTGCCAGCCCGCGTAGCCTGGTTCCTCCAGGAACTCCCCTCTTTCTTGGTGCCCGTTGCGCTGCTTGCCTGGCAGCCCCACCCGCTCTCCGGCCCGCCAGGGACCTTACTGCTTAGCCTCTTCTGCGGACATTACTTCCACAGGTACCTGCCGCCCACTCCTAGCTTTTCCATCTCTTTCCTAACCCTCCCGCAAGCACCTCCAGTCTTCCAGATGTCAAGTAGCCAAAGATGGGGCGGAGGAGCTCAAGTCGGGGTCCTTTTCTATTCCCGGAAACTTGCGCGCTATCAGTTGGTCTGTGGGCTGAAGACAGAGTGGAGCAGTCCCGGACAGACTGGCCAGAGGGTTGGAGAAGCAGTCCAGTGGCTCAGAAATATCTGGCCCCTCCCTCCTACACCTGGCTTCTCTGCAGGAGATAGGCGCAGGAGCCGGGAGTCCTCTTCTTAGGACTTTTCTCTCTTGGAAACTCAGCTGGAGGCAAAGCTGAAAGGAAGGCTGCATGGCTGGAGAAATGGGGTGGGGAAGGAGAAGGGAGAGGGGAGGGAGATAAGGAAGAAGGGAGGGGAGAGAGGGGATGGCGGGAAGGGTTTGGCTAACTTTTTGCTTTTTGGAGAGGGGAAGGCAGAGCAATTGGGGTTAAGTGACTTGCCCAAGGTCACAAGGCTAATAAATGTTAAGTGTCTGAGGGCAGATTTGAACTGAAGTCTTCCTGACTCTAGCGCTGGTGCTCTATTCACTGCCCCACCTAGACGCCCTGGCTAACTCTAATAGAAATGAAAACTGCCTGATCATGGCTCAGAGCCAGCCAGAAGCATTCTTCCCACTCTTAGCCTTCCTCACCCTGTTTTGTTTTGTTTTGTTTTGTTTTTTAGAGAGTTTGGGTGAATGGCTAGAGGAGAATCTTTGATCTTCCAGTCTGAGAGATCGTGAGCTAGAGTCTACCAAAAGACACTTAGAATTGATGGGACATAACCTGGGAAAAGACATACAGACCAGAGATTAAGACTGGCCAGGGACCAGGATGGGGTTTCAGTAGTGGAGAGGAGCTGCTTGCTGTAGAACCTTTGGACTTATTTTTTAGGGCTCACTCAGTGGGAAATAGTAAGATATCACAAGCCAGCCTCCACAGGTAAGTTAAAAGCCTCCCACACTCTTGTCCACACAACTAGCACAAGTAAATGGGACACTGTCTCAGAAGAAGGGATACTTTCTCCCCAATAGATGTACTACATTCCCTCTTCTATTGCCTTCCCACCCACTCCCACCCCTTCTCCTCCTGGTCTTCTGCCATCCAACAGAGAACAACCATCCTGGGCTAATACTACTAAAGTCTTGTCTCAGAGGTTGGTTCAACACTTCTAAATCAACATATTGTTGGTTGAATTCATGGGAATGTCAGAGTGGAAAAGCCTTTTGTCTCCACTCTCATATCCTCATCATTTCATAGGCTCCATCTGGAAACAAACCACTTTCTGTTATAGTCAACAAATCTCGGAGGGTAGAACCGTTGTCCAGCTTTACCCTTGCTTTGTGGAGTGAGATCTGTTTGTTCCCAACGTAGCTCTATAAACTCTGAACCTGTTTATCACATTCTCTGAAAACATCTATCATTTCATTTTTCTCCTTATTGAAGGGGAGGGGGCATTCAGGTTTCTAAAACCACCTTGGAGGTAATGGGTTCTTTACTATATTAGTCTTTCATAGATTTTTGTTCAGGTAACTAACTTCTAGAGCTGTGCCAAAAGTATAATAGCTGAGCAGCAAGATGATACAGTAAGCACAGTGCTGGACTTGAAGTCAGGAAGATGAGTTCAAATTATGCCTCAAAACGTACTAGCTCTGTGATCCCCTTCCCATCCCACCCTGTTATTCAACCTACTTCAGTCTCCTAATCTGTAAAATGGGGATAATAACAGCACCTACCTTCCAGGTTGTTGTGATGATAAAATGAGGTAAAATAAAAAGTGCTTTGAAAGCCTTAAAGCTCTATATAAGCACCAGTTATTATTATTATTGTTGTTGCTGTTATTATTATATCAAGACTGGTATTGCATAGGTATTTGTTGCTCTAAATGTCTTCTTCCCAGGAGCATGTCACTTAGTCTATTAAAATATACGGTCTTAGCTTCCTCCATGATAGTCATTCCGATGTTCAATTGGTCTTTCCTGAAGAAAACTGATGTATTTCCAAGTAATGCCTTTGTCCTTTGGTTCAGTTTGATCCCTGGCTTCAAGTCCAAAGATCTTAGTCTTTATTCTTCCTTGACACATATTAATAATTTTACCTTTTTTGAGTTCAGATGGCATTCTGAGATTACTGGAGAAAGTTCCCATAAGATGAAAGATCTGCTTTAATATTATTTAATTAGTGTGATTATTATTACTACTATTATTTACATAGTAGTAGTGTGTCTTTTCTTGTAAAAATTATTTTTTAACTCTATAGTACTTCATGTAAGTTTTGCTATATTACATTTTTATTTATATTAATAACTTTATATGGTATAATATTATTCAATCATATTCCTAAGTCACAATTTGTCAAAGTTTTGTCTAATCACCAAACATATGGCTTACTTCTAGTTTTTTCCCTATTATGAATAATGGTACTAGAAATATTTTTTATTGATAGACAATGTGTTTCCTTGTCTGTTAATGCCAAAAAAGATTTACAAGGAGATCTTTCCCCTGAAAGTAAATAAAGACCAACACTGGGGGGAAGTTTTCATTTTTATTTTTGCAACACAGAGCCTCACAGGTGTTTAATAAATGTTTGTTGAATTAATTTGATTATAGTGTAACTCCAGGTCCCTGCTTTGATGTTTTTAGGTAAGAAGAAATTAAATGACCAAAGACATACTGTTGCATTTTCCAGAAACCTAAGAAAATGGTCCATAAAGGTTATTAAATGAGCTAATTGAATCAACAGTTATTAGGCACCTACTATGTATAGCACTGTGTTATTGTTCTCAAGGAGGACCAATGACATCAGGAGGGTGATGGCTGGACTTGCAAGTGAATTGGACTTAAGTGCAGCAGGGCTATGCAAAGTCATCAGCCTCTCTCTCTCCTCCAGAGACATCAGAGTCCCGTGACAAGACATAGGTTAGGATGACTAGTGATGGTCCAGGATACAGTGGGAGACCTTAGCCCTTTTAAGGTAAAGTCTTTCCTGGGTCTTAGTTTGTCTGAGGCAACACCCATTCAGTAGTTAAAGGATAGGTAAGAATTGAGGTAAAAGATGGTCTACTTTGCCTTCACAAAATAATCCAGTACTGTGTTAGATGCTGGGACAAGCACCATATATGAACTCACTTGAGTTTCACCACAACCCTGTAAAGTAGTTCCTACAGATGTTATCATTCCCCTTTTACAGATGAAGAAACAGAGGCTAGAAAGGTTAAGTGACTGAAAAAGATCACACAGATAATAAAGGAGAAAGTTGGGAGAAAGAAAAGGTTTCAGTCAATCACTACATAAGTATACACACAAAACATATGTACACATATACACACAAACATATATGTATACATATATTTACACACATAAACTTAAATATGTATAATCATGCTCATGTATAGACATAGCATTTATATTCATCTATGTAATACTGCACTATACTTGTTTGTCCTCTGTTTCTCTGAAGGTGGATAACATCTTCCTTCATAAGTCTAAGTCTTTCCATATTTTAAAAAATCCACCAGCTCATCATTACTTACATGACAGCAACATCCAAACCTACATGACAGCAACATCCAAACCTTATACTGTCTAGTTATTTTAAATAGTAGAAAAATGATTGATTAATATAACTGACATATACTATAGTTTCCCCATTTTTCTTTTTTGATTAAATCTATTTTAGTTTTAACTTTGAGATCATGATTACTATGCCTGCTTTTTTTCCTAATAAATTCTACTCCTACTCTTTATTTTATGTTTGTGTGTATCTCTTATTTCCTATCCTTCCTACCTCTTCTAGTTTACTTCTACCCACTACCTTGCCCTCTTATTACTTAACCAACTCCCCCCGACCAAAGATCCTTTCCTTATCCTTCCCCCTTCTTTTCCCATTACCTTCTTGTTTCTATCTTTAGAAGTCTTTTATAGTCTTCCAAACATAGATGCTATTCCCTCTTTATCACATTCCCACTAGACACCCTTTATACCCTCCCCCCTTATCCTTTTCCCTCATCCTCTTATTTCTTGTTAAATTTAGAAGACTTTTATTCCCTTCTAAATGTATATATTGTACTCTCTTTAACCCATATATGATGTGAGTAGGGTTCCCTCTAAAAATCCTTTCCTTATCCTTTCTCCCCTCCTTATTTATTTAGCCTTTTATTTCTTTCTGAATTTAGGAGATTTTTATACCCTTCTAGATATATATGTATTGTTTCTTCTTTAATCCATTCTCAATAAGAGTAGGGTTCCAGAACTACTGCCTTCCTCCCCCATCTAATTCCTCTGTGTCATTTCTTTCTCTCACATCTCATTTGTATAAAATAATTGCTCTTTTTAATCTTTTCCTAAGTGGTTTTACTTTTTAGAATCAGATCATACTCAGATCTACCCTAATCTTTATTTCGACCTACCTGAATTCTAATAATAATCTTACACATATATTTTACATTTCCTTCATATAAAAGTAAACAGTCTGTCATTATTGAGTCTCTTGTAACTTTTCTTTGATGTGTACCTTATTTTGGGTACACATTTTTCTATTTTCTATTAAGTTTAGCTTTTTTTTTTTTTTGCAACAAAATCCTGAGAGTCTGGCAATTCATCGAATGTCCATTTTTTCATTCAGGATTATGCTTAACTTTTCCAGGTATGATATTTTCGACTGTAGCCCCAGTTCTTTTGCTCTTTGATATACAGTGTTCCAAGACCTGCAGTTTTTTATTGTTGCCACTGCTATGTCTTGTTTAATTCTTTTTTTTTAACAAATGCTTTATTATTTTCTGGTTTACATCATTCATTTCTACCAGATTTTGAGTTACAAATTTTCCCCCATTTTTTCCCCTACCCACCATCCCAGAATAGTAGCCCCACAAGATATCCCCTCATCCAATCTGCTCTCTCCCATATCTTCTCCCATATCCCCTTTGACTTTAACATTAGGGCGTGGTGAGTCTCTATGCCCCAATGCCTGAACATTTTATCTCCCAATTACATGCAAAATAATATTAATAATAGTATCTATATATATTTGAGACATTTAATTTTAAAACGTCGAATTTCAGATCCATTCCCTTCCTCCCTTGTCACCTACTCCCTCTGGGAAGATAAGCAATTCAGTATGTGTTGTACATGTATAACTATGCAAAACATTACCATAGTAGATATATTGTAAAAGGCTGCTTATAATTCCATCCCACTCCCCACCTGGTCCCTTCCCTACTTTGATCCTGTCCCTCTTCGATAGTGGGTACTTCCAACCTCCCCTCCTCCTATAATGCCCTCCGATCCATCATGTCCCCTCTCATCCTCCTTCCCCCTACTCTCCAGCAGTGTGAGATATCCCATTTAGTATGTATGTCATTCTCTCCCTGAGCCAGATTCAATGAGAATATGGTTTTGCCTTTATGCCTTCCTGTTCTTCCCCTCCCCTGCAGCCACTTCCCCTTGCTTCTTCTACGTGAGATAGTTTACCCTACCCTGTCTCTCCCCATCTCATGTTGCCACTCTCCTCTCTCACCTCATAACTTCACCCCTTAAGTATCATCCCTTCCTACCAAATTCAACCTGTGTCCTCTATCCATGTATAACTGTAAACATATATACACACATTCACATATGTATTCATATGCCCATATACTCTTCTTCCATTATTTTCATACTGAGAAAGGTTTCATCAGTCACAGTTATTGTTTTTCCATGTAGGAATGTAAATAGTTCAACTTTGATAAGTTCCTTTTGATTTTTTTTCCCTGATTACCTTCTCAGGCATCTCTTGCTTCTTGTGTCTGGATGTCAAATTTTCTATTCCACTCTGTTTTTTTCCTCAAGAATGCTTGAAAGTTCTCTATTCCACTGAATGACCATATTTCCCCCTGAAACAAAATACTCAGTTTTGCTGGGTAGGTGACCCTTGGCTTCAATCCCAGCTCTTTTGCCCTCTGGAATATCATATTCCATGCCCTTCAATCCCTCAGTGTAGAAGCTGCCAGGCCCTGTGCTATTCTGGTTGTGTTTCCACAATATTGAAATTGTTTCTTCTTGGCTGCTTGGAGTATTTTCTCTTTGATCTGGGGATTCTGGAACCTGGTTATAATATTCCTGGGAGTTTTCTTTTTGGGATCTTTTTCAGGAGGTGATCTCTGGATTCTTTCAACCTCTATTTTGCCCTCTGGTTCTAAAACATCAGGGCAATTTTCCTTGAGAATTTCTTGAAGGGTGATTTCTAGGTTCTTTCTTTGATCATGGCTTTCAGGTAGTCCAATAATTTTTAAATTGTCTCTCCTGGATCTATTTTCCAGGTTAGTGGTTTTTCCCATGAGATATTTCACATTGCCTTCTATTCTTTTATTTGTTTGGATCTGTTTAAAAGCATCTTGATTTCTCATAAAGTCACTAGCTTCCATTTGCTCCAGTCTAACTCTGAAGGAATGAATCTCCTCAGTGAGCTTTTGAGATTCTTTTTCCATCTGGCAAATTTGGCTTTTTAAGGCATCCTTCTCCTCATTGCTCTTTTGGGCCTCCTTTGCCATTTGAGTTAGTTTATTTTTTAGGGTGTTATTTTCCTCAGTCAGGCTGCTGGCTCTCATTTCATACTTTTCCTGCATCCTTCTCATTTCTCTTCCCAATTTTTTCTTCACTTCTCTTATCTGCTTCTTAAGGTCCTCTATGTCCTGTAACCCTCTCATATTTTCACTTGGGGTTTTTGGAGCAGTATTTCTGACCTCACAGTCCTCTGACTGTTCCATGCTTCGATCCTCCTTGCCTCCAAAATACTAGTCTAATGTTGCATTTTTCTGTTTATTTTGTCTCCTTTGCCTTGGCATGTTGCTACTTAATTACTTGACTTTTGGGCTTGTTGCCACAGTAGGACTCTGCCACCAGACAGGGGAGCTTCCGTCCCAAATGTTGGGGTCTTCACAACTTCTGGTTCTGACAAGTTGGATGCCCACCCCAGACCTCCCCCCAGATCACAATCCAGATCCAAGCAGGTTAAAGCAAGAGTGATTAACCTCCAAGACTGATTGCTGGATCTCCCTACAGTTCGCTGGCCAGGAGCTGATGCTGCCACTGAAGCTGCAAAATGTCGAGTGTCTCAGCAGTGGCTTCTAGCCCCCAGGGGAGGAAGCCGACTCGTTCCCCAAATACTGGTCCCAAAGTCCATAGGGCACTAACCTCTTACTTTGACCTAGGCATGTCTGTGTTGATAATTCTGCAATCGTCACAGCTGCTGGTATTCTGGGTTCCCTCCAGCCAGCTGCCGGCTGGCCACCCTGGGGCTAAAACTGCGGCTCACAGGGATCTGGGCTCAGCTCTCCGTGCTGGCCCTCCCTGTAGGACTGCTGGGCTGTCCTCAGAGGGCAGTCAGTTTCTCTATGTTGTTATGTGGGTGCTGGGGCTCCAGAAGTTGTTCAGAGTCCCCTTTTACATGGTTTGGAAGAGGTCTGGTGGGAGAGCACCTTGGAAATGCTGTTTCTACCCCATCATTGTCTTGTTTAATTCTAATTGTGGCACCACCGTATTTGAATTGTTTTTTTTTTTCCTGTTGCTTGTAATAGTTTCTCCTTGAGCTGGGGGTTTTGGAATTTGACTATGATATTCCTGTAGATTTTCCTCATGAGATCTCTTTCAGGTCATGATTGGTGGATTTTTTTCTATTTCTACTTTCTCCTCTTGTTCTAATGCTTAAGGAAAATTTTCTTTAATTATTTCTTGTGTTATTGTATCAAGATCCTTTTTTTAATTGTAGTTTTCAGATAGTCTGATTATTTTTATGTTTTTTCCTTCTTGTTCTGTTCTCCAGATTAGTTGTTTTTCTTGTGAGATGTTTCACATTCTCTCTTATTTTTTTCATTCTTTATATTTTGTTTTATAATTTCTTGGTCTCTTATGACTTTGCTGGTTTCCCCTTGCCCAATTCTTATTTTCAAGGAGTTATTTTCTTCCTTAAGATTCTGGATCTTCTTTTCCAGTTGGTTGACTTTCTTTTCATAATCTTCTTGTTTTTTTAATTGTTCTTCTTCTTATTTTTTAATCTTTCCCTCTCAATCTTTCTCATTTGATTTTTGAAGTCTTAAAAGTTCTTCTGTGGATTCATTCTGGGCAGGTCACCATTTGACATTACTCTTCAGTGTAGGAGAGGCTGCAGTATTCTCCTCCATTTTTGGTCTTTATTCTCATAGTAATTTTCTATGGTTGGGTTCTCTCTCTTTTGTCTGCTTATTTATTTATTTAATTTGTGGCAACTTATTGTTGTAATCACCTCCACTCTTGGGGGATGTGCAATGATCCCTCTGGCCTCAGATCTTTCCTCAGTTTTCCCCTCTGGTCTGGAACCAAAGCCAAGAACTTTGTCCTTCTGTAAGTACCCACAGCTTGGGGCATCCTCACCCCACTGCTTCTACACTCTCTGGGCATGTGCTTGTTCCTTCTTTCATGTCTCAACAGCATAGCTAGGCCTGGTGTCCTTTATAATCAGGGGTTCCCTCAGTCTTTCCTTGTCAGATGTTTGACTCCCCACACTTTCTGGGAGGTGAAAATTCCTGTGGCTGAGACTGAGATGAACTCCCAACCCAGATAGCCCTAGGGCTCACTGCTTGTTATTTTAGAAGAGCTAGCCTGGAGGTGTGAACACTTCACAGGAACCAAACCTCAGCCCTGGGATTTTTCTTTGGACCTTCTCTGGTTGACCCAGGAGGACTAATGCTCTCCCCTAACTCTGGTTTATTTTTCTTGCTCTACATTTTCCCTGAGGTGCTATCTTGTCCTGTTTCTAGAGGAAATCTAGAGAGCTTGGGATTTTCTGACCTACTCTGCCATCTTCCCAGAATCCTCCCCAATAATTCTTAAATTCTCTCTCCTTAAATTGTTTTCCAGGTGACTTATTTTTACCAATGAAATATCTCACATTTTCTTCTATTTTAAAAATTCTTTTAACTTTGTTTTATTGTTCTTTAGTGTCTCATAGAGTCATTAGTTTCCACTTGCCCAATTTTAATTTTTAAGGAATTCTTTTCTTCTGTGAGCTTTTGTTTTTCTTTTTCCATTTGGCCAATTCTGCTTTTTAAGGAGTGTAATGGGAATGTAAATTTTTAAGATCTTCTCTGCCCCTAGGCTTAAGTGTGCCTGGAGCCTGTGGTGGGAAGTTTGTTTCTCAGTAGATACTTTGTGATTGGGCAGTGGGTCCAAGAGGGCTGTTACATTCTCTGACCCAGGAGAAGGCTATATAAGCCCTGATGGGAGGCTTTGCTTTGGGGCTTACTTTGAGAAGTGTTGTGTGATTTGACCAGATAAGACTCTGGGCAGCCTTTGAGAGACTCCCAGTTTTGAAAAGCCCAGATGTTGATGCTTCCCTCTCTGGTACCTGTGATTAGGTATGGATGTATGTAATGGTCAGACAGTTTGGAGGCCTGTTTGCTTGATCTGTTTCTCTGTCTTGTAACTTCTGTCTGTATACTTTGAAGTTCGGGGTGCTGACATTTTTCCCCTGAACTAGGTAAACAATATATGTTTGATTGATTAAAGTAAGCTTGTTAACCCATTTTGAGTTGCTTTCCTTTAGCAAAGCAGATCTAAGAACCTGTATTGGCAGCCACCCTGGGGATGCTGGGGTGCTTGCTGCTACAAGGAGCTCTTTTCTTTAGTGGATTTTTGTGCCTCTTTTACCATTAGACCAATTCTATTTTTATTTATTTATTTATTTATTTTTAAAGCAATTGGGGTTAAGTAACTTGCTCAAGGTTACACGGCTAGTCATTATTATTTATGCGTGGGTGCTCATTTTCTGAGGCCGGATCTGATCTCGGGTCATCCCAACTCCGAGGCCGGCACTCTTACTCACTGTGCCACCTAGCCGCCCCTTTAGGGCAATTGGGGTTAAGTAACTTGCCCAAGGTTACACGGCTAGGTTTCTGTTTGTATGGATTAAGTGTCGGAGGCTGGCTCCGAACTCAGGTCCTTCTGATCCCAGGGCCGGCGCTCTATTCACTGCGCCACCTAGCCGCCGAGCAATTCTATTTTTTAAGGTGTTATTTTCTTCAGTATTTTTTTGGTGCTTCTTTTGCCAAGCTATTAATTCTCTTTTAAAAAAAAAATTCTTGCCTCACTCTCATCTCTTCTCCTAGCTTTTTAATCTACCATTCTTATCTCTTTCTTCAACAACTCCAGGAATTCTTGCTCGCCTTGGGTCCAATGAGCATTTTTTCTTTGAGGTTTTACCCATACCTGATTTCATATTATCTTTTTCTGAGTTTATGTCTTAGTCTTCCCTGCCATCATAGAAGCTTTTTATGGTCAAATTACTTTTTTTTGTTGTTTGCTCATTTTTCCAGCCTGTTTTTTTCATTTTGAACATTATGTTGAAGTTGCTATCTGCTTAGTTGGAGGTAGTACTGTTTCAAGCTTCAGGCTTTTTTGTATTTTTGTTTTCAGAGGTAGTCCTGGTGATCTGCAAGTTATTGGTGATTCCAAGCTGGTGTGATTCAGGGAGAGATGTGATCACTGAGATCAGGTCCTCTGTTCTCTTGCAACATGTCCTAGTGCATTTATCCTTTTTGGAACTGGGACCAGGACTCCTGCTCCTTTGTGATTAACCACCAGTGCTCTTCTCTGCCCTGGAACTGATGGAATCCTAATAAAGTTGTCCCCAGACCAAATATTCTAACTTCCTTATAGGCCCCACTGAACAGTAGGCCCATTGTCCCTACCTAGTCACTCATCCCACCCCCACCCCAACTTAAATATCCTAACTTCTTCATATATGCTTCATTGCTCACTAGAACAACAGGTATGTCCATGAACTCATATTTCTCCCAGAAACAGCACTTTAAAATAACCCTTCAAATAAATGAAAGAGCCAACAAGAGGTCAGAATGAGTCATTTTCCCAGTCTAAGACAACTTAAAAGGTCAGTGTGAGAGGTCTGTAAGCCTGGGGTGGAAGGCAACCCAGAGGACAGCAGCAGCAGAAGCAGCTGTGGACTTTGAGGGTGTTTGTGACAGCAGGGGCAGCAGCTCAAGCAGTCTTGGGAACTTTTAGCCCAGAGAGAGTAAGGGGGTTGGACAGCTGGTCAGAAATAGATTACAGGGGCCCCTTTACTGGCAATGGGTGCATCTGGTTCTGATTGGCAACTCTATTGCCTATATACAGTTCTGCGTCATGGTTCAAGTAGCAGTTCTGTTGCAGTTTCATCATGTGTTGCAGTGGAACTGTCTCAAAGAATTTGGAGTCAGACTGCCTCTAATCCAAGTATAGGCATTTGAGATTGATGCCTCTCATGAAGTGCGCTAAATTCCAAGAGGAACCAGCAACTTCAGAGAAAGAAAGGTAGATTTTTATAGGATAATGATGCAATTGCATAACAGAAATTATTAATATTAAAATGGCAGGAGGGGTTTGTCAAGGGATTAGGTAATAGGGGAAGGATCCCACAGTGGAACTGCACATGTGGTTACCCACAATGCATACAGAAAAAAACTCATGGGGGGATGTATGTACAATAACAATATTATAATAAGCTTCTCTACATCATAAGTTTACTCTAGGTCAATTCTTCACCATTACTGCACAGGTGCCTACTTGAGGAGAGTCCCTTCTATTGTTTTGGGGTCCACATCCTACTTGGGCATCCTGGTAGTGCTGCTTTCTGATTAGCTGGGTATTGTGATCTTGGTTGAGACTAGATGGATGTGGTTGTGGTTGAGTGCCTGGACACATCTGTTTCTGTGGGAATTATGAGGAAAGGATCAAGTGGCAACGTCTAGCTAGAGGTAGTGCCTGGGATCCCATCACACAATTGTTTGGAGGGGAATGTTGGGAAAGTTTGTGGGGATTGGGAACTGCCTCTAACTCACTATGTTGGCTCCCTCCTCCCAATTGCATTTTGATCTGGTTCAAGACTATTTGGAAATTTTGAGGCTTGTCTACAACCTATGGACTATATGTTTGACCCCTCTGATCTAGAGCACTGAGAAATGAATTAATCTTTCTAAGGTCAAGCAGTCTGCACATTTAAGAGATGGACCTTGAAATTACCTTATTCTGGTTCCTGGCTTCTCTTCACTATCTGTTCAGTTTGTTTTTAGTTGTCCCTATGTCTTTGTGACCACTTTAAGGTTTTCTTGGTAAAGATACTAGATTGGTTTGCCATTTTCTTCTCCAGCTCATTTTATAGATGAGGAAACTGAAGCCAACAGGGGTAAGTGACCTGCCCAGGATCACACAGCTAGATGAATCTTCCTGAATCCAAGCCCATCACTCTATCCACTGCACCATCTAGTTGCCCTCATTCATTATATCACCCACTTAATAAATTCTGAAAGGGAAGAAGAAAGAAAGAGAGAAACTTTACATTCTTTCAGGATCCAACTCAGTGCTACTTCTCCCATGAAACTTTACAGGATCCCTCCAGCTGGGAGTACTTTCTCTCTCCGGAAGTCTTTCATCTCATCAACCACAACAACAATGATCCTTAGGACTGAGTGGTATTAGTATTATACTTTGGCATTTTTGTCTATATCTATATCTATGTCTATTGATACTATATCCATGCAGATATCTATATGCATATATACATATATTTAATCAACATAAAATTTTATTTAATCCTTTTAATAACCCCTTGAGAGGCAGCTGTGCTAAAATGGAGAGCTGGCCCCAAAGCTGGAAACATGAGTTTAAGTCTCCCTTTTGATACATTCTGGCTGTATGACCCTGGAACCATCATTACCTTTGCGGTAATGAAAGACATGTGTTGCTTTCCTCATTATATAGGTGATGAGATTGCAGATTAAAGATGTTAAATGATATTCTAAGCCCATAAAGCTAATGGAAGAACTGAGACTTACAACTCAAGATAGGCAGGTCCACAGTGGAAAGAGCTCAGTAAAATGATGCTGCTAGGTCTGGCCCATGCTATCAGTGTGAGATTGGACAACTTATTCAGAGGCAACATATTGACCAAGTATAAATGTAATGCTATCTATGTTCTATTGTATTTTTATTTTGTTAAATATTTCCCAGTTATGTTTTAATCTGGTTCAGCCACTAAGAAATGTTGCTGACCACTTGGGCCTCTAAGCCATGTGTTTGACATCTCTGCTCTGGCAGAGGTCCCTGGCATTCCAGTTAATAATTAACTTTATCTCCTTAGACCTTCACAGAATTTGATAGTTGGAAGGGACCTCAGCTCCCATTTTGTACAACCTCACATACAACAAGATTTCATTAAAACATATAGGATAGGGGCAGCTAGGTGGCGCAGTGAGTAGAGCACAGGCTCTGGAGTCAGAAGGACCTGAGTTCGGATCGAGTCTCAGATACTTAATACACACAAACAAACAAACAAAAAAACCCAACCTAGCCGTGTGAACTTGGACAAAGGTCACAAAGGTTACTTAACCCCAATTGCCCTCCAAAAAGCAAAAAACAAAACAAAACAAAGCAAAAACATATTGGATGAGTGGTCCCTCAACCTCTGCTTGGAGACCTCCAGGGACAAGGAATCCTCAACCTATCTGGGTATCCCACTTTCCTGTTCAATAGTTCTAATTGATGATACTTTTTTCCTCATCCCAAGCCTAAAGTGATCTCTTTGACACTGCTCCTCATTGCTCCAATGAAGAGATGACAGAATCTTCTTGTTTTCTCTTCCCAAGAGAGTCACCTTTGGTCTGAAAAGGATAAAACAAAAATGGCTGATAGGGAGTTGAAATTCCAGATGAGTCAAGAAAAAGTAGGAAAGTGCTAAGATGACTTTGAATAACTCCAGGAACCAAGTTCAGGAAATTATATCCCAGTACATTGGGAAAAATGAATAGATATGATTGCTGAACTATCCTCAGTGGTCTTTGAAGGGACCTTTTGTTTCTAAACTCCTTGAGAAGGTGGTCTATAATTGGTGCCTCCATTTCCTTTCCCTTCATTGTCTTCTTAACTCTGCAGTCTGACTTCTGACTTCATCTTTCAACTGAAATTGCTCTCTACAAAATAACCATTGTCTTCTTAATGACCAAATATAATGGCCTTTTCAGACTTGTTATCCTTCTTGGCTTTTCTATAGACTTTGACACTGTTGATCACATTGTTTTTCTGATAAGCCACTCCTGGATCTTTGCTAAGAAAACCCCAAAAGGAATCATGAAGAGTTGGACATAACTGAAAATCTTACACTTGGCCATAAAAAATGCCCTCATTAGAGGGCAGAGTATAGTGGTATTATCTGGAGTACTATATTTGGTTTTGGGTTTAAGAAGGAAGTTGACAAGCTGTAGAGTGTTCAGAGGAGAGCAAGTGCAATGGTAGAGGGCCTGGGGTCCAAGTCCTGTAGGAGGATTGGTTGAAGAAAGGAGTCATGTTTAGCCTAGAGCAGAGAAAGCTAAGGCTGGGAGCGGGGCACCTTATAATTGTTTTCAAGTATTTGAAGGCCTGTTGTATATTAGAGGAATTAGACTTGGGTTGTTTGGGTCTAGAGGGCAAAACTATTGGGAACAGTTTGTAGAAATTATAAAGAGGCAAATTTAAAGTTGGTGAAGAAAATTTCTTAATAATCAGAGCTATCTATAACAGAAATGGGCTGCCCAGAGAGGTTTTGGGTTTTCCTTGCTTAGAGGTCTTGAAGAAGAATTTGAATGACTTTTTGTTTGGCCATGTTGTTGTGGTGATTCTTTGCATTCAGGGGTTGGAATAGAGAGTTGCTGAATTTCCTTACAATTTTCTAATTTTGTGATTCTTTAATAGGAAGCCAATGAAGTTTCTTTTATTTTTTAATTTTTATTTATTTATTTTTTAATTTATGGAATGAAACAAGCATTTCCATAACATAATATAATAAAAAAAAAAGACTGCACTTGAAACTGCAAATCTATTATGTACAACTTGCTATTCCTTTTAAATGTATAATAAAATTATCTTGTAAATTTCTTTTCTCCCCTTCCCCACCCCCTGCCCTGGAGATGGCTACCATTAGACACAAATATGTATATACGTAAAACCATTCTATACATGCTTTCAGTTCTTTATCTGAATGTAGATAGTGTCTTCCTCTATATGTTCTTTGCAGTTAATTTGGGTATTTATAATAGTGAAGATGACTTATTTGCTCAAAGTTGTTCTTAAAACAATATTGCTGTTCCTGTATATAATGCCAATGGAGTTTATTGAGGGAGAGAGAAGTGACACAATCACATTTATGCTGTTCAAAATCAATTTGGTTGATTCAAAAAACTGGAAAGATGTACTTTCAACAGAGATAAAGATATTTAGAAAATGGATGAATTTTGGGGGAAAGATCACAAATTCTATTTGGAATATACTGAGTTTGAGGTCTCCCTGGTTTCCCTCAAGTTCCAGCTAAAATCTTACTTTCTATAAGAAGTCTTTCCCTATTCCAAAAGAGAGAATGTATAGCGGAAAGAGAAGACAGTCCAAGACAGAGTGTTGGGGGACACCTATGGTTAGGGGACATGCTATGGATGATTATCCAACAAAGGATATTGAGAATGATCAGTCAGATAGGTAGGAGAACCACAAAAGAGAAATAGACAGCTAATTGGTACAGTCAATTGAGTGCTGAGCCTAGTTATGAAGACTTGCTTTCAAATACAGACTAGTTGCATGATCTTGTGTAAGTCACTTAACCTCTCTCTGCCTCAGTTTCCTCATCTGTAAAATAAGGATAATCACAGCTCTTATCTCCCAGGGTTGTTATGAAGATAGCAGTTTGTAAGCCTTAAAGCAAAATGCTATATATTGTGCTATATAACATATAACATGTTACATAATATATAACATAATAAATAATGCTATATAATATGAATGCTCTATGCAATGCTATATAAATGCTATAGTTATAAAAATCCAGAGAGAAAACATATCTGGAAGGAGAGGGTGGTCAACAGTATCAAGTGCAGCAGAAAGGTCTATGCTTAAACTCAGTCAACAAGCATTTATTAAGTGCTTACAATATACCAGGAACTGTGCTAAACTCTGGGGATACTAAGAAAGGCAAAAAGAGTCCCTGGAACTAAGGATTTCACATTTCAGTGGAGGCTGGGGGAGAGACAGAATGTAAATGATTAGGTATATACAAGCCATATACAGAGTAGATGGAAAATGATCTGAGAGGAAAAGGCATTAGCAGCTTTGGTGGGACTGGGAAAGTCCTGCAGAAGGTGAAACTTGAACTGTCTTGTAGGAAACTAGGGAAGTAATGATGTAGATAGGGAAAAGAATTGTAGGCATAGGGGACAAAAAGATTTTGAGTTCTTCAAGAGTTTTTGTCTTTCTACCACTACCTTCTAACTCAGCGACAGGCACACATTAGGCATTAAATAATTAATAAACATTAAATTAATGTTTGTTGACCTCTTTGTTATTTTTTGAATCTCTTTCTGGAGAGGAAATAAAGTCTTGGGGTAGGGGGAAGGCATAATTGCTATTTTCCTGAAGAGTTAAGATGGATAAGAGGAAATAGACATGTTCTCTTTGGCTCCACTGAGATTAAATTAGGAAAAATAGTTAAAAGCAACAGGGCAAACTTCAGGTTAATATAATGAAGACATTTATTATAATTATGTGTGAGGTGAAAGAGTTCACAGTCTGAATCTGAGATCAGAAAAGGTCTTTGTTCTTTCTCATGAGAAAGGACTCTCTCCACTTCACTCAGATGGCATCTGCCAGGGAGACAGAAACAGGTAGAAGCAAACCCATGGTTATATAACCTTCTAATGCAGAAACCCAACCCCCCAACTGGCCTCCACTCTTATTGGTGGGAAGGCTAGTTCACAGCCTAAGTGTAAGAATCTATCTCAGAGACGAAGGACACAGAAACACGGTGAGTCTCCAATGCAAGGCCAGAAAAGTAGTTTTATCCTTATTTGGCATGTCTTGTGCTGAGATGGCACTGGAGAGGGTGTCCATTGCTCTAAGTCCTAGATTCCTGTAAGGTAAAGTGACTTCTAGGGTAAAGGTAAGGTAAAGTGACTTGAAGGGACCTTTTGTTTCTAAAGGTAAGATAAACTTAGGCTTAGAGGATGCGGAAGCCTCTCTAAATTTGATTTTTCAGAATGGGGAAACTTCACTGCAAATTATCCCTCACAAATCCCCCTCTCTTCTTCTCTACCTTTTGAAGTTTCCCCACTTTTCTTAATTCCAATTGCCATCATCGCACTGACAACATGTAAGGGGGCAGTCCCCTTTATGAGTGCAGATACAGAGATTCAAAAGAAAACAATAACAAACAATTGTTCTTTCAAAGTCCAAAAGTCTCTTTTCACACTGCTGTCTGGATCTGAGGAAGTCCTCTGGTCACTTAGGGTCATCCATCTTCAGTCCTGCATCCTAGCCTCTTTCTTCTGCTTTCTTTCATTCATTTACCTACAAAAGGAACCTTGGAACCAATTTAAATGACCACTCCAGAACCTTATCATTTTTACAAAATTAAAATTGGAGTCTTGGTCAATTGTCATGATCACACATTAAAATCAGTTTCTTATATTTTGCATTAATCCATTATTAATTCCTCCACCAGGAGGATGGAATTTCACATTAAACTCATGATTAAAAGAATTATTTTTTTTACCAAGTAGTCCAAAAATTATCTTCCTTTTAACATTGACTAATTATAACAAAGTTGAGTCAAGTGTGATACTAACTAAATAACAGAATAATATTCCCACAAACCCTTGACCTACTTGTCCTCATATTATTGCAAAGACCTAAAGGACCCTGAGTCATAAAGGAATACCTATGCTAAACCCTAAGCCTAATAGCTTTATCTTATAGTAATTTAAGATGTTCCAGAATCAAGTATTTAATATATTTGTTGTTTATTTCAAAACTTTTGATTATTGAAACTTGCCACCAAGAATAGGGACAAAACTATAATGAAGGAAACATATTTCCCAAACTTCAGAATGTCAATTTCAGGCAAAATGTATACCAAGCTTCAATTTGCATTGAGCCAAGCTTAAAGTCTGCCAGGTGCTTGTGGGCAAATTGAATCAGAAGAATCCTACCTCAGCTCATGCGCAACAGTTGTTCCCCCAAGCTTCATACCTGTATCTTACAGGGTCTGGCACCATGGGTTTGTGGCTTGGGTAGCTTGAGAAGCCTTTCTTAATATTCATATCTGGAGTTGAACTCAAAGAAACAGTTAACAGTCCCATCAAATCTTAAATAACAAGCACCAACCATCAGTTTAAGATATGATTAAAATCCCACATTGGTTAAGGATCATCTTTAGTGAGCCTCAATAACCTGTATTCATTTCTATATTTATATTTGTTCATAAAAATCAAGTCTCTCATCAGGATTATAAGTTATTGCTCTAATAGATGTGCATCTACTTCCAAACTTCTCTATCTTCTTATAATTATGCTTAATCTGATTTCACACTAAACTTTCTTTTTTCTCAACTAAAAATGTCTCTGATTTAATCCCAACAATTAATTCAGTCAATTGTATTAATACCTAATTTCTCTTTCATCACTTTGAAATACACTGGGACCCCATTCCACACATATACACAGATGTACCTTTACTACATTAACTTTACAATTCCACCCTCAGTCCATGGGATAATGATTCAGTATTGCATTTTTATCCTTATTTCCTTTCCTTCTCAAATTTTATTGAGCTATTAATTATAAAATCTAATTACAGATCTTTCTGCCTTCCTAAATAGTTCCTCACACTCTTCTCAAGATACTTAAACCACCTGATACAAAGTTATCCAGACCACTATCTAGAGACAGGAGGGGCTTGGATAAATCCCAATTTGTCCCTGAACCTTCTTATCTGCCTATATTTCTAATCAAACCTTTATTTATCCTTCCAAATCTCTCAAATAGCTTATCCAGATTATTCAGCTTTCCTTTACATTTTTAACCATAAAACAAGATAGCTCATAAGTTCTTATTCTTTTGCTAACATAACTGTTCTGCTTAAACAAAGCAAATAAGTTAATGGCTAAACTCCATGAGCTCATGGATTTATGTCCTTGCACGTTTGTTTATTCTTCTCTAATTATACTCAGTCAGGAAGAGTGAGATACTTCAGGAATCTAAATCTTTTACTTATACATTCAATTACAAATGTTAACTTTTGCTTATGCCATGTAATAACTACAAAATCAGATTAAAACAGCAAGATCTCTTCTGCAAAATATCTTTACTAAAAGTATTTCCATTCTTTAAAAACAGTTTGAATTTATCCTCATGTTAAGGGGAATAATCACGAAACCTTTATGAAAGACTTGCATTATGCCCAACTTTTCATTAATTACCAAACTCTTCCATAAAGATGAAAAGCAAGGACCTGATTGGATAAAGCTTCCACAGGCAGTATGGTCCCAAAACCCTTTTACCTGAACATGATTTACTCTCATTGAATTGCAATATACCACAAAGATTTACCAGGACTCATATTCATAATGAATTCCCATTCTAAATTCCAAATTTGTACTAAAAACCAATTGCTAAAAAACAATTTTACCAACTATAAAAGCCAATTTGGAGATTGAGTGATTTCTCAGTAAGACTTCTTCAGGGGGCGGCTAGGTGGCGCAGTGAGTATGAGTGCCGGCCTCGGAGTTGGGATGACCCGGGATCGAAACCAGCCTCAGAAAATGAGCACCCACACATAAATAATGACTAGCCGTGTAACCTTGAGCAAGTTACTTAACCCCAATTACTTTAAAAAAAAAAAGAAGCTGAAGAAGTAACTGCTACCCCTCCTCCCTCTTTCCTGGTGGAGAGTGGTGAAGTTCCCTTTTTAATCTGATCTGTGATAAATCAAATGACTCTTTGGGCAATCTGTCTGAAATTCCCATATTTCAGGGTCCCATCTAGAAACTTCAGAAAATTCACAGTAAGTTTGAATATTATAAAATCTATACATAATTGATAAAATGACCAGAAATCTTACAGTCTTTATATAATTACTAACTTTCCCTTCACAAATTTTAAACTTGTTCTGGTATAAAAGCCAATTGTTAGAGATCCTTTTTAATCTTTTATACATAGACTGGCTACTTCTCATTGTTTAGGAGCTTCATAACTAAAACAAGCCCCCCCCCCCCAACCCCCCACCTTCTTTCCCAGGGCTGAGGACGTTGCCCACAAATTGTTTCCAGGGACACCTAAGCCCTCTTTTCCATACACATTAACAATTCTAGATTTTACAAAACTTACAAGAGGATTCACAGGGACTTTTTTTTCACATAATTACCAATAATTACTTTTTCACAAGCATACTTTTGTAAATACTTGATTTATGAATTGAAACTTCCTTTAAAACAATTTTATGATTTCTTAAATTACAACATTTCAAAATATCATATGACACAACTGTTTACCAGTAACACAATTGTTATATTCTTAAACTTAAACTTTGAATTCAAAACCAACTAATTACCAACCTGGTGGCCTTAATTTAGTCTTTTCCAAATTGCTTACAATTATATTAGTCCCATAAAATTCCTAGACCATCCCCTTACTAAACAGTAAGCTAGGGTAAATAAAACTTTCTGGGGCCATACAGTGAATCAATTTCTTAATGTCAAATTAAAAATTAACAGTATATACCTTTTGGATCATATAACCACACATGCCTGAGTTCTAATACCCTTGGCCCTCAAAAAGGAACTATTACCCCAAAATTCATATATATATATACATACCTATAATCAGCTCCCTATTCATACTCACATTTCAGATCAGTTTAAAATATGCTGGGCTAATTATTCTAACTGCTTCTTTTGGTTCTAGTAATAATTACAAATATCTTTACCATAATCAATGCAATCTTTAAATTCAAATTTAATAACCACCCAATTTCAGGCTTTCCAAAGGAAAAAAAATAAACCTTCTACCATGGGAATTCCTTAAAACTAATAGGTGTAAAATGTTCTTAAGTAATATAAATTCCCAAAACATTATATATTTGACATACATCCAAATTAACATACATAACTATATCCTTAGATGAAACAAACTTGAAAAATCATAACTTTTATCTTTTCCCAGGATTCTTATCACATTTTTTGTACAGAGTTCATAAGAACTTTAGGGTGCTTAACAGTTTCTGAATAGTAAAAAGAAAATTGCTTTTAACAACAGAGTTCATAATTTTTTTCCAAATTACATAATTTAGAAATGTACAATGTCCCAAACATTATGTATTTAAAACTTGCATTATTTTTTAAATTAAATTTTATGTTTATTTTTAGTTTACATAATTAATTTCCACAACATTTTGAGTTACCAATTTTTTCCCCATCTGTCCCCTACCCACCACCCCAAAACCGTAATCCCACTCTATACCCCTCCCCCAATCTGTTCTCTCCTATATCTTCCCCCATCCCCCCTCCAACTTTCTGGTAGGGCAAGATGGATCTCCATACCCCAGTGCCTGTATATCTTATTTCCCAGTTGCATGTATAATAAATGATATTTTTTGAACATTTGATTTTAAAATTTTAAATTACAGATTCTTTCCTTTTCTCCCTCATCACCCACCCTTACTGGAAGATAAGCAATTCAAGATAGGTTGTACATGTGTAGTTATGCAAAACATTTCCATAGTGGATATATTGTGAAAGACTGACTATATTTCCCTCCATCCTATCCTGCCCCCACTTGTTCTATTTTCTACTTTGACCCTGTCCCTTTTCAAAAGTGTATGCTTCTAACTACCCTCCCCCCAATCTGCCCCCCCTTCTATCATCCCCCCATATTACTCCCTTCCCCCTACTGTCCTGTAGGGCAAGATATCCAATTTAGTGTGTATGTCATTCCCTCCTTAAGCCAAATTCAATGAGAGTAAGGTTGGCTCATTCCCTTTTCCCTTCCTGTTCTTCCCTTCCATTGTAACAGTTATCCCTTGCCTCTTGTATATGAGATAATTTACCCCATTCTGTCTCTCCCCATCTCCTCTCATTATATTCCTCTCTCACCTCTCAATTTCACTTTGTAAATATCATCCCTTCCTATTCAATTGATCCTGTGCTCTCTGTCTATGTATATCTGTACACATATATTCTCACACTCACATATGTATTCATATGCACATATACCCTCCTATAAACATATATATGTATGTATATATATATATATACATATATATATATATTCCCTTCAAATATCCTCAAACTGAGGAAAGTTTTATAAGTTATCATAAAAGTTTATAAATTATAATATCATATTTAAATCCTTTGGTCCCTTAATGTAGAAGATGCTAGATCTTGTGTATTTCCACAATATTCTAATTGTTTCTTCTTGACTGCTTGTAATATTTTCTCTTTGATCTGGGAACTCTGGAACCTAACTATAATATTCCTAGGAGTTTTCTTTTTGGGATCTTTTTTTAGGAGGTGATCAGTGGATTGTTTCAACCTCTATTTTGCCCTCTGGTTCTAAAACATCAGGGCAATTTTCCTTGAGAATTTCCTGAAGGATGATTTCTAGGTTCTTTCTTTGATCATGGCTTTCAGGTAGTCCAATGATTTTTAAATGATCTCTCCTGGATCTATTTTCCAGGTCAGTGATTTTTTCCAATGAGATATTTTACATTGCCTTATTTTTTTATTTGTTTGGATCTTTTGAATAATATCTTGATTTCTCATAAAGTCACTAGCTTCCATTTGCTCCAATCTAATTCTGAAGGAATGATTCTCTTCAGTGAGCTTTTGAGATTCTTTTTCCATCTGGCAAATTTGGCTTTTTAAGGCATTATTCTCCTCATTGCCTTTTAAAACCTCTTTTGCCATCTAAGGTAGTTTATTTTTAAGGTGTTATTTTCTTCAATCAGGTTGTTGACTCTCATTTCATACTTTTCTTGCATCTTTTTCATTTCTCTTCCCCATTTTTCCTCCACTTCTTTTATTTGGTTTTCAAAATCCTTCTTAAGGTCCTCTATGGCCTGTAGCCAGCTCATATTTTTCTTGGAAGCTTTTGGTGCAAGAATTCTGACATTGCTGCCTTCTTCCTGTTCCATGCTTTGATCCTTTTTGTCCCCCAAATAGGAGTCTAATGTAGGATTGCTCTGCTTGCTTTGCTTCCTTTGATTGCTCATGTTGCCACTCAATTACTTGACTTCTGAACCTTTTGCCACAGTAGAACTCTGCTACCAGAAAGGGGAGCTTTATCCCAATTACTTGGGTTTTCGCAGCTGCTGGAGCCATTAGTTGGGTGCCCTCTCTGAAGCCTCCACATGCTCTGGCAAACTAGTCACACACCCCAGGACCTCTACTCTAGACCGTAATCCAGATCCAAGCAAGTTAGACCAAGAGAGATTACCCCTCAGACTGGTTGCTTGGTCCCCCTAAAACCTCCAGGCCAGGAGCTCTGAAGCAGCAAGGCCACAGAGCCTCAACTACTTCTTGCCCTGGGAGTAAAGGCTGGATCACTCTCCCAAATTCCCTATTCCCACAAAGTCTACACTGACCTCTCACTTTGTCTTTGGCATCTGTGGGCTGATAATTCTGACTCAGTTGACTTGGTTGACCTCTTGGTCCAGGAATTGCAGCCCAACTCCTAGCCAGTCTCAGTTGACCCCACCCACCACCAAATCAACCCCCTCCTTACTTGGGTCTGTGCACTGACTTACTTTCGAGTAACCTTTGTTTCCCCCTTTAGATGTTTTGATGTTTTCTGCTCTCAGCTTCAGGCTCCCTTGGGTCTCACTCTCAACAGAGGGGGTCGCTCCCCCACCTCATCAAGAGGCTGCTGGAAAAACCCAAAGAGATGTCCTGCCTATTGGTCAAGGCTGGGGAGCCCTTCTACTCCTCTCCAGACAGGAGTCTGAAAAATCTTGGTGGAATCTCCAAACTGTGTGGGATGAAAGAGTTCAGAGTCTGAGTCTGAGATCAGAAAAGGTCTTTATTCTTTCTCATGAGAAAGGACTCCCCCACCTTCGCTTAAAAGGCATTTGCCAAGGAGACAGTAACAGGTAGAAGCAAGCCCATGGTTATATAAGTTTCAAGTATTCTTCAAGAAAAAACCAGAGTTGAATAGAAAATTTGACATTCATATACAAGAAGCAGGGGAAGCATGAGAAGGTAAACAGGGATAAGAAATCATAAGGAACTTATCAAAGTTAAACTATTTGTATTCCTACATGGACAAATGAAAATTGTAACTGATGAAACTTTTCTCAGTATGAAAATAGTTGAGGAGAATAGAAGGCATATGAATACATATGTGAATGTGCATATATATATATGTATATATACGTACATGTATACATAGATAGAGGGCATAGGACCAATTTAGTAGGAAGGGATGATACTGAAAAGGTGAAATTAAGAGGTGAGAGAGGAATATAATGAGAGGAGATGGGGAGAGATAAAATGGGTAAACTATCTCATATAAAAGAGGCAAGGGAAAATTGTTGCAATGGAGGGGAAGAACAGGAAAGCAAAAGGGAATGGGTCAACCTTATTGGTATTGCATTTGGCTCAGGAAGGGGATGAAAGGCGGGAGGATGATGGAAGGGAGGGCAGGCTGGGGGGGAGGGAAGTTGGAAGCACCCATTTTTGAAAAGAGACAGGACCAAAGTAGAGAATAGAACAAGTGGGAGGGGGGATAGGAGGGAGGGAAATATAATCAGTCTTCTATAATATATTTATTATGGTAATGTTTTGCATTAGCTACACATGTACAATCTATATTGAATTGCTTATCTTCCCAGTAAGAGTGGGTGACAAGGGAGGAAGGGAATGAATCTGGAATTCAAAGTTTTAAAACCAAATGTTTAAATATATATATATATATATATAGATATATATGTAGATATATATCTATATATATATATATATACACACACACACACACACACACACATTATTATCAATACTATTTTACATGTAATTGGGAAATAAGATATACAGGCACTGGGCCATAGAGATCCACCATGCCCTACTGGAAAAGTCAAAGGAGGTCTGGGGGAAGATATGGGAGAGAGCAGATTAGAGGAGGGGATATCCAGTGGGATCACTGTTTTGGGGATATGGGTGGGGGAAAAGTGGGGAGAAAATTTGTAACTCAAAATCTGGCAGAAATAAATGATGTAAACCAGAAGTTAATATAGCATTAACATAATAATATAGCACAAAAATACTTTAAAGAAATATTATAGAAATTTTTTGCATGACTTCGCATGTATAATCAACATCAAATTGCTTGCTTTGTCACAGAGTGGGCAAAGGTGGGAAGGAGGGTAAGAATTTGGAACTAAAAATTTTTTTAAATGAATGTTAAAATTTTTTTAAACTTGTACTTGGGAGATTGTTGTTGTGCAGTCATTTCAATCATGACCTCATTTGGGGTTTTCTCGGCAGAGATACTAGAGCGGTTTGCCATTTCCTTCTTCAGCTCATTTTACAGATAAGGAAACTGAGGCAAATAGAGTGAGATGATTTGCCTAGGGTCACACAGCTAGTAAGTGTCTGAGACCAGTTTTGAACTCAGGAAGATGAGTCTTCCTGACTCCAGGTTCAGCACTATCCACTGCACCACCGAATAATTAGGAAATATTTAGTGAAATAAATAGAAATGTATTGGAAAAATAATGTATTGGAAAATAATCATCGGCCTCTGTATTAGAAGGGAAATTAGAAATTACCTAGTCTAATCTCATTTTATAGATGCTAATAACTCACCTTCCAAGTTTTCTTTACCTCGCATTTAGTTTATATGTATATTTCTATATACACTTATTGTATATGTGAATGTTTTCTTCTATCAAAAAAAGTAAGCTCACTGAGGGCAGGGGTTGTTTCATTTTTGTCATCACTAGCATAGTGATGAAAGAGATCCTTAATTAGCGTGTGTTGATTGATTAATGACAAAACAAAAGGAAATGACTTGCCCAAAGTCACACAAAATAGTGGTGCAGCCAGAATTCTGTCTCTGATATTTTCTGACTCCAAGTTCAGCATTGCTTCCCTCCCCCACCCCCACTTCCATTCTACCACCTGCTTAACCCTCTCTTGCTCCAGTCTTCCAAACCTGCAGAGAATTTCTCTGGGTGGGGGGAGGGCTATTCTCAAGATCAGCTGCTTTCCGTCATTGAGTTCTTTGTCTCTACACAGGTTTGGTGGCTTGACTCTGCTGTGCTGATATCAGCTTCTTGTGGCCAGGGGACAGTTCACTTTGTTTTTGGTGCCCCAAATGGTTCACTTTGCCTATATTTGATCATTGTTGCTAGAGTGGATTTAATTTTATTGGTGGAGGTAGCAGGTGGACATCAGCAACACTGTTATTTATATAGGGTGAATTGTTTCCCAGGATCCTTAGTCATGCTCCTATGTGATAGTAGTGGAGGAAGATGGAATAAGTCTCTTTTCCTGTCTATTTTTTGTTAGTGCCTTCTTCTGGACAGCAAAGTGGGCTTTGGGATGTGGAAGAAAATCCGTCTCAATGATTCTGACTCTCAGAAGAAAAAGAAAGCCAACCCATCCAAAGTGAGCAGGGTTATGGTCACATGTATCACATGCAAGATTATATCTCTCTTCGCTTGGGCAGCTGTGTAGTTAAACTGGGCTATTTATTCCTCAAAGACATCAGGAGTCCAAGGGAACACAAACTACTCTGAGGCCCAACAGCTGTAATGTGTAAACCATGTCTCTGATTTTCTCACTTTCTTTTTCCACAAACAATGAAAAATAAAGAGGCCCAAATAGCAATCTTAACACTTGGGCCTGGAGGAATGCAACCACCTTGGCATCACTCTCAGAGGACTCAACAAGGGCTCTAGAACTTCTAGCACTTCATAAGAAGATTGGGGAGAATTTTTTGTCCTAGTTACATTTCTTTATAGAACTAGAATTAGAAGAAGAGGAAGAAGAGGGAGGAATAGGTCCAAGAAAACAAAGTGAAAACCTATCTATTGGAGAACAGCTGAACAAGTGCTAAATGAATGGAACAATAATGTTGAACTGTAAAAACTGATTATTATGATGAATTCAGAGAAATATTAGAACTCTAGGCAGCAATGGGCAGAGTGATGTACTAGAATCCAAGGTCACACAGGTAGTAAGCTTCGGAGACAAGGATTTGAACTCAGTTCCTGCTAGAACCAGGGAGTACTTTTTCCATTATATCATTTTATTTCTACACTTCCCCTTTTAGGAAACAGCCTTTGCTTTTCTCGAGAGTTCAGTCTAGGTTTCTTGACAAACTTAGCAAAGTTAAACAAGGACAGTGATGCCAAAGATCAAGAGTAAGGGAGGGGCTCACTGGCTGGAAAAGATATTATTGAATGTTTTCTTTTTCTTTTTGCCAAAGTGGTTGGTTAATGATCAACTATGTATTTGTAGTTTTAGGGACCTGTGATTTACTTCCATAGAGATTTTGATCATGGTATCTCTATAATTCTGTAGATAATATTCATGGATTGCTATAGTTGGAAAGAATTTTTCATTTTGTGGGCTGCCTTCTGGTAGTAAGTCTCTGCAGACTTAGGGAGGCTCATTCTCAGATGATAGCCCATCACCAGAACTGCACTATGAACTTTCTGTCTTTGTGAGATCTGAAGAATTCTGTTCTGCTAGGTGGCACGGTGGATAAAGTTCCAGCCTTGGAGTCAGGAAGACTGCTCTTCCTGGCAAACCACTCCAATATCTCTGCCAAGAAGACCCCACACGAGATTACAAGACCCCATAAGAGATTACCAAGAATCAGATGTAACAGAAAATGACTGAACATCAACTGGCTTAAACCATTGCTTAGCATAGTGCCTACCAGGTATTTAATAAATGTTTATTGATTGCTTGATTAACCTTCAAGAACCTATAGTTGGGTGAAAATAGTTAGATGGTTAGGTAGGCATGGATGGCCTATGAATCACATCATGGGAGGGAACTTCTGAATTGTTTAAGATATAACCCTAGGAGTGGTATGGCTGGGTCAAAGGGTATGAAATTATTTATAATCCTTTGGGCATTCATTGGTTATTTGAACAATATCAGAGAGACATGGTTGGATGGGAGTTATATCTGAATTATAGTTTTGCAGGAGCTACATTCAAAAGAAATAGGATAGTAAAAAGTGGGGGCAGAGTAGTGTTGTATATTTAGAAGATATATCAGTATGAAGAAATGAGTGAAGGTGAACAGAGGTAAAACCAAAAGTGATATTGTCATTAGAGTGAAATGCAGACCTTGTGGACAGGAGGAAACAAATAGTTTGGGAATTACACCAGAAGGCTGTTACAGAGGTATGGTAGCTCAGTGAAGAGAGCTTCAGTTATCCATATAGCTTCTGTGGCTTCCTCTCTGCCAAGAACAGAGTTTAATAACTCAGCTTCACGATAATTGTATTGTTTTTTTTTCTTTTCCCAAAAAACTTTATTTCAAACTTTTTTTATTTTTAAATTTTGAGTTCCAAATTTTTCCTTTCCCTCAGATCTCTCACCCACTGAAAAGGCAAGTAAACTGCTATCAATTAATTATACATATGAAATCATGCAAAACATATTTTCATATTAGATTTATCACAAAAAACAAATAAAAGGGAGAAAATCGTATATCAATTTACACTTGCATTCATCAGTTTTCTCTCTGATGGTATTTCTTCCTCATGAGTCCTTTGGAATTGTCCTAAATCATTGTGTTGATCAGAGTGGCCAAGGCTTGTTAGTGTGGAATATGTAGTTTGTAGTGTGCTCAATGATCTTCTGGCTTCTTTTCACTTCATTTTGTATCAGTTCATATAGGTCTTGTCAAATTTTTTTCTGAAACCACACCTCTCATCATTTCTTATAGCACAATCAGTACTCCGTTAGTACTCCACAGTTAGCACTCTATTAATACAAACTATATGCTACAACTTGTTCAGTCATTTCCCAACTGATGAGCACCCCTCAATTTCTAATTCTTTGCCACCATAAAAAGAACTGCTATAAATATTTTTTGTATATATAAGTTCTTTTCCTTTTTCTTTGATCTCTTTGGGTTACAGATCTAGTAGTGGTATGTCTGAGTTAAAGGATATCCACAGTTTTATAGCTCCAAATTGTTCTCCAGAATGGTTGGACCAGTTCAGATCCCCATCAACAGTTTTTTAAAAAATATGTTGCTTTTTCCTCAGCCCCTCCAGCATTTGTCATTTCTGATAGGTGTGAGGGGTTACCTCAGGATTCTTTTTATTTTTTAATTAATTTATTAGTTTAGTTTCAGTTAACAAGATTCAATTCCATAGTTCCTTGATTTTCAAATTTCCTTTACTTCCCTCCCCTCATGACATCATATAGTACAGTATAGGGTCTGCAAATGCATTCATATTAAACATTATTCCAATTACAAAGGCATATTGTACTAGGTGGGATGAAAGATGGTAAGGAAGAAGTAAAACCAAACAATGAGAAGAACAAGATCATTTAGTTTGCTTCCATCAGGATTCAGGCTCAGTTCTTTCTAGTTATATCTCTGGATGGCGCATTTCTCACTTTCTTGAGTCATTCGGGATTAACTTATATCACTACATTGCTGAAAAGAGTCCAGTCTGTCATAGTTGGTCATCACAGATATGGTATGTCTGTGATTGTATACAAATTTCTTCTGATTCTACTCTTCTCGCTCAGCATCAGTTTGTATAAGTCTCTCCAGGTAATTATGAAATCCGTCACCTCCTCGTTTCTTATAGCACAATAAAATTCCATTACATTCATATACCACAACTTGTTTAGCCATTCCCCAATTGATGGGCACCCCTTTAGTTTCCAATTCTTTGCAACCACAAAAAGGGCTGCTAAAAATATTTTTGTACATATGGTTCTTCCTCCCACTACTATGATCTCTTTGGGATATAACCCTAGGAGTGGTATGGCTGGGTCAAAGGGTATGAAATTATTTATAATCCTTTGGGCATAATTCCAGATTGCTCTCCAGAATGGTTGGATAAGTTCACAACTCCACCAGCAATGTATTAGCGTTCCAATTTGCCCACATCCTCTCCAGCATTTGTCACTTTCTTGTTTTGTCATCTTAGCCAATCTGACTGGAGAGATGTGGTATCTCAGAGTTGTTTTGATTTGCATTTCTCTAATTAATAGTGATTTAGAGCATTTCTTCATATGCTTATAGATATCTTTAATTTCTTTCTCTGAAAACTTCCTATTCATATCCTTTGACCATTTCTCAATTGGGGAATGACTTGTATTCATATAGATTTGGCTCAATTCTCTATAAATTTTAGAAATGAGTCCTTTATCAGAGACACAGGTTGTAAAAATTCTTTCCCAATTTCCCACCTCCCTCTTGATCTTGGTTACATTGGCTTTGTTTGTGCAGAAGCTTTTCAATTTAATGTAATCAAAATTATCCATTTTGCATTTTATAATGCTCTCTAATTCTTGTTTGGTCCTAAAATCTTCCCCTCTCCACAGATCTGTCAGGTAAACTATTCCTTGCTTTCCCAAATTGCTTACAGTATCATCCTTTACACCTAGATCATGTACCCATTTAGACTTGATTTTGGTATATGGTGTTAGATAGTGATCTATGCCCAGTTTCTGCCATACTGTATTCCAGTTTTCCCAGCAGTTTTTGTCAAATAGTGCATTCTTGTCCCAAAAACTGGGGTCTTTGGGTTTATCGAACAATAGATTGCTATATTCATTAACTGCTGGGTCTCCTGAACCTAATCTATTCCATTGATCCGATAATTGTATTGTTTAGAAAGGGTAATGAAGATTATAACCATTTTGGACTTGATTGTCACCAGTAAGGAAGGACTAGCTGTTGAAGTGAAAATAATGGGGAATTTGTAGGGAAGTAACCATTCCAGTTTAGAATTTGCAATAAGAAGAAAGTGGGGCATAGCCTGAAGTATGTCTCACCTATTGGGAGAACAGAAGTCAAGACTCAGAGAAATGTTAGGTAGGATCCCATGGTCAAAAAATTCTCCAGAATGCAGTCAAGGTTGGGTGAGAAGGTTTCAAGAATGAAATTGTGAAATCATAGAAAGAAGTACTTCTAACGAAGTGAAAAAGAGGGAGTTGTCTAAGGAGACTGATGTGAACAAACAGGGAATTCATTCACTCATTAGATTTAATAAAGACATGTACTAAAGATGAAAGCAAGAATGTATAGGAGAGAATAAATACTAAAGAAGGCATGAAATTTCAGGAATGCTAAATTCATAATGAGCCGAAGATGGTTAGTGATGACAAAAATGAATTTTTTTTTGCTATATTTGGTAAAGGGGAGATTGAAATCAAAGAAGGGATAGGACTATTGCTCTCTATGAATGGGATAGTGCTAATGAATAATGGGGATAAAGTAGAACAATTTAATTTTTATTTTGCTTTTGTTTTCTCCACTAAGGAGAGTAATCTTTAAATTGGAAAGAACAGAACAGAAATGGTTAATTGGGACTTGGAACTTGAGATAAGTAGAAAGTTAGTACCTAGGATCACAGATTTATTGAAAGTGTCTTTAGAGGTCGTCTAGTTCAAATCTTTCATTTTATAGATGAGGGAACTGAGTTCCAGAGACAATGTGACTTGCTTAAGATCATGCATATTGAAATGAGCAGAGTCAGGATTCTAGACCAGGACCTCTGATTCAGACTTCAGTATTCTTTTCCCTTGATGATAATATAGGTAAGTAACTTCAAAACTGGTTGAATGGGCAGAACCAAAGAGAGATCCTTAGTGATTCGATGTCCAACTGGAAGGAGATTTCCGGTGGAATATCTTATGGATCTATGCTTACTTTATCCTTAACAGTTTTATAAATGACTTGGATGAAGGTATAGATGACATGCTTATCAAAATTGCAGATGTTATGTATCTAGGAGAGATTGGTTGTTACTGCTCAGTTGTTCAGTCTTGTCTCACTCTTTGTAACCCCGTGAACACAGGCTCTTCTGTTCTCTACTGTCTCCCAAAATCTGTCCAAGCTCATGTCTATTGCTTCCATGACACTGCCTATCCATTTCTTTCTATGTCCCTCTCCTTTTGCCTTCAATCTTTCCCTACATGAGGGTCTTTTCCAATGAGTCGTGTTTTCTCATTTTGTGGCCAAAGTATTTAAGCTATAGCTTTAGTATTTGACCTTCCAGTAAATAGTTTTGAGTTAATTTCTTTTTTTTTAAGCAATTGGGGTTAAGTAACTTGCTCAAGGTTACACGGCTAGTCATTATTTGTGTGTGGGTGCTCATTTTCTGAGGCCGGATTCGATCTCGGGTCATCCCAACTCCGAGGCCGGCGCTCTTACTCACTGCGCCACCTAGCCGCCCCTGAGTTAATTTCTTTAAGTATTGGCTGATTTGACCTTCTTGTCCAAGGGACTCTTAAAAGTCTTCTCTATCACTAGTACTTGAAAGTGTTGATTCTGCAGTGCTCAGTTTTCCTTATAGTTCAATTCTCACAGTCATATTAGAAAAACCATAGCTTTGACTATATGGACCTTTGTTAGCAAGGTCTCTGCTATTTAGTATATTGTCTAGATTTGTCATAGTTTTACTTACAAAGAGCAAGGGTCATTTCATTTCATGGTTGCAGTTGCCTTCTGCAGTGATCTTTGAGCCCAAGAATATCTGACACACCTTCCATTTCTTCTCCCTCTATTTTCCAGGAAGTGATTTGATTTGAACCTGCAAATGCAATGTCCTGTCTACTACATGATAAGACAGTTGATTTTGTAATATCTTTGAAAACTGAACAGTATATTCTTTAACTCTTGGAGAAACAGCATGGTATAATGAAAAATACATTGAAATTAGAGTAATGGAACTTATTCTGACACTTACTAGTTGTGTGTCTATGGGCAGTTCTCAATTCCCAATCCCCATAACCCTGTAAAAAGAGGATAATGTTTGCACTATTTACCTTTCAGTAGGTAGTTACCGGGAAATTTTTTGTAAACCATAAAATCTTATGTAACTATGAGTTAGTTTTACAGTGAGTTATTAGATACAATAATTAACAGTGAACAGCATTCATGACAACAAAAGGAGACACAAGTTTTTGTCTTGCCTTAAGTCAGGCAATACATATCTAGTTCTAGTTCATCTGATTTTCCAATTTTCAGAGCTATACTGGATTATCATTGTCTAGAGCTCTCCTTAGATTTCCAACTTCAACCCTCATACTGGCCTCCCCTGTTGCTTTAGTTAACCTACTCAGTATCATGTATACCCCTATTCCCAACCTTCCTTCCCATTTATCCTGACTCATCATTTTCTCTCACATGCTTAGGTATAACATTTTCCCATTATTTTTTTATTTCCCTTCCCATGAATAAACTGACCAATAGGAAAATATTATCTAACTTAATTGAAAAGTTGTTTTGTTCTATATGCATATCTTAATCTATTTAGAGGGAAAAAAATGAAAGGTTCTCTTGGAAATTAAAAAAAAAAAAACACCCTGACTCTGATTTAGAACATGCCATTCTATATTCTTTAATATCATCCAATATACTTTAGTTCCTTCTGCAGTATCAACACCTAGATCAGTCCTTTCTCTACCCACTTCTCAGTCATCATTCTCAGAGATTTCTCCATTGATGATGATGATTCCCTGTCCTCAATAGTTTTTTGAATTTCTAAATTCCTTTGAACTTCATCAATCTAGTTCAAATCAACAAGTATTTTTTTAGTGACTACTATGTTATGAACACTATGCTAGGTTCCAAGAACACAGAGGCAAAAATGAAATAGTCCCTACCCTAAGGAGCTTATATCCTATTGGCCAAAGCAATATGTACAAGGAGAATTGGATACAAAATATATAGAAAGCCATTTCTAGGTCATAGAGGGGGGCATTAACAACTGGGAGAAGATTCAACATATATTTTCTCTAGGAGTTGGCACTTGAAATGACCTTTAAATTATCCACCCAAAATCAATACTCCTGTCTAGGATCTTGTCATCACTCAATACTGTTGACTTTTCATGATCTTAAATTCCTTCCTGATTTTTCTCTACTCCTTTCGCTTGTTACTACTTACTCTCCTTATAAATTTCCAACGTTGGGTAAACATTCTATGATTTCTCCACCACTCCTAGGATACCAAACACTATTATAGGAAGTAACAAAACCCTGTTCAATGGCTATACTCAAACTTAGACAAATTAATACCCCTAAGCCTTCATTGCTTCTCTGTTATTCTTTTATTCCTCTCTAGTTGATTTCCCATCACATTCCTCAGAGTAACTATTTAAAATCTTTTTCATATTCCTTAAATCCACAAGCCCTGTCTCCTTATGCTGAACAGAGGACTTAATGCCCTTTTTAATTTTTCAGAGAAAGAAGATAGATGTCATTTCACATGAGTCTTTTTAATCTTCCTGGTATCCACCTCAAATGTCCTTTGGATCTTCACCAGTTCTCACCTTTGTTATTGCCTAGGGGGAAGCACTGTCTTACTTCATTTCCAAGACTACACTCTCCACTTGGAACCTTGGTCCTTTCCTTAGCCTTCAGAGCTTTGCTTGATCAGTGTTTCTTGTCATCTTCCACCTGTTTCTCACCAAGGTCTCTTTTCATCAGACAAAAAGTTTTGTTCTCTTTTGTCTGTACAGACAAATAAACACACAAACTAAAACACCCTTGCCTGGGACCTGCTACCACCTTAAGCTCTAATTCTATTTTTCTCTTCCTTTTACTGCCAAATTTCTCAAAAGATTAGTGTGCACTCATTACTTTCTCTTCTTTATAATAAAATCTTTCCTCAACCTCTTGGATTTGGTTTCTGCTCTGCAGAAACCACCTTTTTTGGATGATCCACAATGACCACCTCATCACTAAATCCAGTGCCTCTTCTTAGTCTTCATGCTACCATTTTTGTAGCCCTTGACAAGATTGACTGTGGTTAACGCATTGTAGTAGAGTACGAAAACCATTGGTTCTGGAGTCAAAGATTATGGAATCAAATCCTACCTCTGATGCTATCTATCTATGTCATGCAAATCATTTGATCTTTCTGGTCCTCAGTTTCCTCATCTATAAAATAAGGGGGGTTTGACTGATCTCTGAAGTTCTTCCTACTTTGATATTGATGATCATCTATGATCACCTCTTACTTCTTGAAAGTATCTTTTTGGGGTGGCTAGGTGGCGCAGTGAATAGAGCACCAGCCCTGGAGTCAGGAGGACCTGAGTTCAAATCCGGCCTCAGACACTTAACACAAAAACTAGCTGTGTGATCTTGGGCAAGTCACTTAACCCCAATTGCCCTCCACAAAGCAAAAAAGAAAAAGAAAGTATGTTTTCCCTTGGCTCCTATGATGCAACTATCTTCTCATCTGTCTCTTTGACCCTCTGAATCTACATTCCAAGCTCTAGAGGACCTAAGCCTTTCAGTTCCAGAATTCCCAACTTCAAGCTCCCACTATCTTGACTATTTAATATCTCATGGGCTTGCTATATTTAGGTATCCATAGCCATGATTCACCTCATTCTCTGGCCGTCTTTGTTACATCTATCCCATGAGCTCCTTGGCCCTCCACTACCCTCTGCCCCCACCACCTTTCCAGTTCTAAAAATTAATAAAAACAATATTGCTGTTGCTAATAGAAAATGAAATGTCCTAATAGGAGCTTAGTAAGCAGCCCTGAAGACCACAGTTCACACAGCATCAGTTGGAGAGTCCAAACACTGGTCAATAGAAGGATGACCAGACTTGTGGACAATCAACATCAGAGAACAGTATGGGACCTTGGTTTCTTAGTCCAGATTCCATTTCCTACAAATACTGGGGGAGTGGAAGTGGAAAGAGGAAATGATCAATATTTAGCACCATGTCTAGTACATAGTAAATATTTAATGAGTGCTTTCTGATTGAGTGGAAGAGCTAGATATTGAATAGTGAAGCCAAAGAGGCCAAAGGAATGGGAATGTGAGTATGATTTAGGCATCATGTAGTTCCAAACATAGGTATTGATCTAGGCTACAAATCTAAATTTGGTCATAGAAGAATAAGGCAAAAGTCTAGTTATTGGAATAAGATGCCAGGCAGGTAGGTAGGATATGTATTGTGGCTATTCTAATAAATATAGGTTTGTTTCTATCTCCTCTTTTCTCACCATGTAGATGACTAGGCCTATATCTTTTGAATGAGACTCATTTCAGAGGTTCAGTGGTATTCTAGGGTTTGGTATAATCAGTATATCCCTGGCATATGGGAGCATCTATAGAATCTGTCCTTCAGACATCAGCTAGGAAAATGAGGCAGACCTTTGTGCAATGAAAGTGAAGGATAACAGATGGACAGCCTGAGTGGAAATCCACAAAATATTTAAAGAGCCCTGGAGAAGGCCTCTGTTATATTGAGTGGATCCTTCATGGAGGACTTACAAAAAGGTATGCGCAAGAATCTTAAGAAATAAGAGGATCTGAGGTTCATTGTGTTCCATACTGGTGCAGGGAAAAACCCCACTGAAGAGATCAAAGATCCACTGAAAAGAATTTGAAATGAGATTTTAATAGTTATAGGATCATAGAAAATATTTTAGATCTCATGATAATTTATCCTCTATGCAATATTAACCTGGGGAAAGTATAGCTGGTGGCAGTGGCCCAGTTTATTGGCATAGTGTTTATAAAGAAATAATGTGCCTTTCTAGATCTGGTCTTGAATGCCCAAATAGATAAAATGATGGCAGACTCTTTGGGCATCCATTGACCAAAAAAAAGAACTGGAGTTGAGCTGTTTGCAGCAGAAAGGGTTTTTACAAGAAGATATATAGGGATGTGGGGGTCTTTATCTTGTCATATAACTCTTGGCATATAACTCTAACAGGAGTGATTTAACACTATACTCTAACAGTTTTCCCAAAATTATCTGAAAACTAAAAAGTAATGGAAAAGTCTATTTGCTTTTCCCCAAATAATGAGTTGAAAAAGTTCTCACCAAAGAATCTCTTGCTGTCAATAGCCATCCTTGTTGGTTCTTGAAACTCCCTTTCCTCTCCTTCTCCCATAAGAAATACGTTTGCAGTAGAAATCAGACTAGATTTCCAATAGAAATCTAATTATCTAGGAGATTCAGGCAAAAAACTGGGTCCCAAATCACCCACAGAATCAGTTACTATTCCACTAGGATTTTCACAGGTGCTCCTTGGCATGTATGGCAGTCCTGCTTCTATGATGCTTTTCAGACAAGTGACAAAAACAGATTACAGGCAAATGTATTTCATGGGAGTGGCAACCTGGCTGAGGTCCACCATTCCTATGCCAGAATTCTTGGTCCTGGAATTAAGAGCTGCTCCAAGAGAGCACAACTGGCCAATTCACCCACTACACAGAATGGAAGTTGACATCATGGAATTAATTAAAGGCCTTGGTAGTTGAATTGGTCAGGTCTGTTTGCTCATATTAGTGGTAAAGGGACAGGAAGAAACATTTGCTGGAATGAACATAATTAATCAACTTTTCTCCTGCTTCTATCAAAGCTACAACTCGTATGAAGCCCTGCTTTGAAGACTAGGTCTAGATTGGGATGAGGGAATAGGAAGGTGGTTCTGGCCCAGAGTAGTACCAGAAAGTCCAACCTTCCCTTGGCCCATTTCTTACTCAGAAAACTCAAGGATTCTGGACCAATTCTAACAAGAAAAGGAAATTTCTAAGCTCTTTATATTTGTATCATCAATACGTGGCACAGTGGCTTGTTGATAGATTGAGATTTTGGTTTCCTTTAAATTAGTTTTTGTTACCAAGACTGATCTTTTGTCAGCTCCAGAGCTAAAGCTATGCCACTAGAGTCCTTCAGCTCTCTAGAGCAGAGATGACTAGGGAATAGGTGGCACAGGTTGGTACAGAGATTGATCCGAATAGCATCAAATCCTTGAATGAGGAAATGGGGTGGTGGTAAGGATGGAGGGATGATGGGGAGACTCCAACTAAATGATTTCTACTTTTGTGTTGAACTTCAGTCTATATGCTTTCTAAGGGCTTGATCAGTCTATATGCTTTCTAAGGGCTTGATTTACTTTATATTCAAGGACCTCCTTATTTTGGCTGCTTAAGTCCCCTGAGTTACCCAACCGTAAGTATGAAAGATATGGTGGACCTTTCACAGGTTTTTAGCCTGATCTTTGCTGTAATAGTGCCTGGATGGGGGCCTCCTCTGAGTTGGTTCCAGAGGCCACTGAAGTACATCCAATTTACAATGGCCTGGGGCTTTCCATTTTTATTCCTGGCTTATCTGGGCTTTCAGCTCCCAAGGACTGACTTTAAGCCTTATGTTCTCCATTGGCACCCACTGCAATCAAGATGCATGTTGCTGATCCTACTCCTGCTAAGGTGCCATCTGGGGAAATGCACACTCTGGCAGGCCAAAAATAGATCAGATAAGACTCTCTTTCCCCTAGTTCACTCTTTTGGCTCCTCATCAGCATGCTCATAGAGCACTATTTGTTTCTCTTGCCAAAATATTTGGCACCTGGATGCAATGAAGATTCTAGAATCTCAGTATGGGAGGGTGCTTTGGAGACTATCTAGGTCCACTCTCATTCCTGAGGCAGGATCAGAAGGTGACTGTGTAGCATAGGAGAAAGGGCTCTGATGCCTAAGAAGACCTGGGTTTGAATTCTATCTTTGATATTTGCCTGAGTGACTATAAGCAAGTCATTTTATTAAGGAAGCTGGGCCACAGCTTAACATATGGATGAATTTAGAGATATCCTATGAATTTAAAGACATTATGGACCAAATCAAATCCTTTTCTGCACACCTATTGCTTTGATTTGTCATATTTCTTTCCCTTTTTTTCTCCTTCAGTTTTTAGTGCTTATGGCCCGGTGGAACAGTGAATAGGGACCTGGGCCTGGTATCAGGAAGACTTGTTCAAATATGGCCTCAGAAACGTACTAGCTATGTAACTCTGCATAAGCTACTTAACTGCTCTCTCCCTAGGTTTCCTCTTCTGTAAAATGGGGATCATAACAGTACTTGCTTTTCCCCCAGGGCTGTTGAGAAGTTCTAATGAGATATTTGTAAAGTGCTTAGCACAGTTCTTTGTACATAGTAGGTACTTCATAAAAGCTTGTTTCCTTCCTCCAATGCAACTTTGCATTTATGCTGTGTATTCTTTGAGTTTACTTATCTGTGTACATGTTGTCCACCCCCAACCCCCACCCAAGCAGAATATGAGCTTGTTGAGGGAAAAGTCCTTTTCATTTTTGTTTTCTATATACAGTGACTAGCATATCAACCAGTTTATAGCAATAGTTCAAGAAATGTCGAATGTTTGCTGAATTCAGTCAACAGTTGGTCAACAAATATTTATTAAGTGACTGCTAAGCTGTGCCAAGCTTTGGGGATACACAGGGCATGCAAACAAAGACAAAGGACAGTCCCTGCTCTCAAGTTGCTCATTGTCTAAAAGAGAAGATAATAAACAAAGAAATATGTAGGAACAAAATATATTCAGGATAAACTAGAGATAATAAACAGAAGGAAGGTAGTAAAATTAAGAGGGATTAGGAAAAGTTTCTTGTAGGTAGGATTTTAGCTGAGACTTTAAGGGAGTCAGGGAATCCAGGAGGTATAGATGATGAGGAAGAGCATTCCGGGGATGGGGTTCAACCAGTGAAAATACCCAAAGTAGGTAGATGGAATGTTTTATATGAGGGATAGCAAGGAGACTGGTGTCATTGGATTGCAGAGTAAGTAGAATGGTATTCCTATGTTAGAAATCAGGATTGGGGTGTGGATGAATAAATAGCTATGTTGCTTGATGACTACACAGGGTAGGGTTAGACATAGCCATATGGGGAGTTATCGTCATCTCACCAACCTAACAAGGAAACCAAGGGATCTGAGGAATGTGACTTCAGGATTTAGAGCTGGATGGGATATTACAGATCATTTATTTCAAACCCCTTATCTTGGACAGACTGAGTTCAATGCTCTTTCCAACCCTGTGATGCTAGCTAAACCATTTCAACTGACATAGTCGATTTTGAATGTTCTGGAAAGAATCAATTTCATTAGATTATAGGATTCAGAGCTTGAAAGGTTTGTAGGGATCATCTACCAATCTTTATTTTATAGATTAAAATCTAGATCATTCAAAAGAGTGTCTAAATTGATGAAATGAAATCCATTTGTGTGTTTCAATATCCTTTATGCAACTAGTGTAACATAGGTAATCATTGTATGTGAACATGCAGATTGATAGATTTTACTGAATCTATGATTTCATGAGTGTGGGGAGTTCCTTAGGAAAAATTTCCTCTTCTGATGTAGGTCAGCACTTTTCTCTGTCTTAATCATAGAGAATTGTCTGGGGCACTGAGAAATTAAGTGGCTTGCTCATGGTCACAGAACTGGTAGGTGTCAGAGACCGTTTGAACTCAGGTCTTTTTTCCTCTGAGGACAGTGCCTTGGCCACTGTTCAAAGCTGCCTCACATGTATCTATCATGTCAAACATATGGAACCCTCATTGACTCTGGGAATCCTTACTTTGGTTCCCACTCTTACTGGGTACCCAGAGTAAGACTACATCTTCCCTTAGGGTGTATCCCTGAAAGGTCAAGGGTATCTCTTGTTTGAACCCCTAATCTAGTGTGTTCTCTCTAATTTTAACTGCTAGTGATTAGCACCCCGGCTTCATTTAAGAAATTAACATCAATTATCTTTTTTAAAGGAATATTTATCTTATAGCTGGCATTTACATAGTGATTTGATATTTGCAAATCACTTCATATGTTATCTCATCTGGTCCTCAAAACAATCCTGTGATGTAAGTAGATATTCCCATTTTTACAGATGAGATAAATGAGACTCAAAGAGGTTAAGAGTGACTTGACAAGGATTACACAGCTAGTTAAGTAATTGAGTCAGGATTTGAACTCAGGTCTTCCCAACATCCACTTCAGCTTTTTATCCATTATGCCACATAGTTGCCTTTTTACTGCAAAGACATGGCAAAAACAGATGTTACAAAGCATTATCCCCCAATGCCTGGAGGCATGCTGTCCCATTCCACCTTGATCCTTGGAGAGAGTAGGTTCAAACTTAGAGCAGTTTCTACAGACCATTCACTTCACCATGTTCACGCCCAAATTTGGTGTAGCTTATGGACAAATCACAGCATTTCCCTTTTGGGTAACTTCTAGATATTTTGCATCAGACAGGTTGCTCCCGACTTTGCTATTTAGCACATGACTTCTAGAAAATCCTGACTTAGACTCTGGCTCCTACACTTCTGTTGTCTTGCACATATATGAATGATGTGAACACCCCCCCCCCACCCCTGCCCCACGCCATTGCAGGCAGCTCTTCAAGATGATAAATTTCTAGGATCTGTAATCAGTGAAGAGAGTTTGCACCTTGGCAACTGTATTTCCACACATATATGGGAAGATATTTTCAGGAAGTAGTTTGCTCTTATTTTGATTGGCATTGAAATTGTAGAATTAATATTGCTTGAACTTTGCAGCCTTGATGACACTTAGCAACAACATTTATATTTGCAAAGGGTTAGTTAAATATTAGTTGGTCTATATAAAATTTGTAGATTGAAGTTTTCACCCTTAATTTTCATTTGGTTTGGCAATTTCCATTCATCCCTTCTAATATGACTGCTCAAATTGATATTTGTTTAGCACTGATATAATACTGTATATTTAGAGACTTAATGATTTCTAAGGTAGCTTGTGCTTGAGATAAAGGAATCCTGAATCTGGAGTAGGAGATGCAGTTAAATGGATGGTCTTCTCGAAGGTCTTAAACCTCAGAATATATCAGAGGCTTCTGGTAGAGGAATTGCTGGACTGGATAAGAGGGTAAAACCTTTTTCCAAGATGCTTGGCTCTATCTTTTCTTAGACCTTCCAACTTCTTTATCTTTTTCTTCCTGTTCACCCTTTGGTTACTCACTGTGTTTAACCACTTATTTTGAACAATTACCAATCATCCAATATGACAATACCACACCATATGAATGGAGAATTTGTTCTCCATTTCCTCCTGGTTCATAGTCCCTGCTGCCCCCTTACAAGAAGTAATTATGAATAGTTCCACTGTATCAGCCAGTTGGCCATCACCCTACAAATCCGTGTGAGGTAGGGCTTTTTACCTTTAGGTTGTTTTGATGTTTCCTTATGTTGTTATAATGTTAGCACAGATAAGGCCAAAGTTTAAGGCCAGTGAATCCTGTCTTCGTGACCCCTCCCACCATTCCTCTTTTTATTTATCTTATTTCTCTTCAGGATCATCCCTCTCTCAGCTATTCCTTCCTTCACTTAAAAAGGGTAATCTCCTGACTCTGGGTGCTAAATGCTGTCATGGAAAGGAGAAAAGGAATATTTGGTTAGAACCTCAGAATCCTAGGGGCCCAAGTTCTGGGCTCTGTGGTTTAAAAAGCTTGTTGATAATTTGGAGAATACCCAGAGAAGGGTAGCCAGGAGGGAAAGGCTTCTGGTCCATGTCACATAAGGGTGTGTTGAAGTAATGTGGCTTGTTTACTTTGGAGAAGACTCAGAGTGTCCATGATAACTATATTCAAGAACTTGAAGGGCTATTGTGTATAGACTTGCCTTGTTTGGCCCCAGAGGGAAGAACCAGGAATGTGGGTAGGAGTGGAAAAGAGGTCAATGTGGGTTTGATATGAGGAAACGCTTTCTCAGAATTTGAGCTTTCTAAAAGCGGTAAGGGCTGCCCCAAGAGGATGTGGGTTCTCCCTCCTTGTTGGTCTTCAAGCAGAGGCTGGATGACTTCCTTTGTATATGTTCCTTTCATACATGGATTGGACAGGATGGCAATGAGATCTCTTTCAGCTGTCAGATTCTGTGATTCCAAGCCATTCCTGAACCAGATTACCCTCTACAATAATACCCAGAGAAATGGTCATCTGGTCTCTGCTTGGAGAACTCCACTGAGGAGCACAGCCCATTCCACTCTGGGAGAGCTCTAGTGGTTGCAGAATTTTTCCCTATGTCAAACTTAAGACCTTCCACTCATTGATCTTTGTTCTGCCCTCTGAGGCTAAGCTGCACAATTCTTCTCCAGTGACAGTCTTGCAAAGACATGAAGCCATCTGTGCTGTCCTACCGAAATCTTTTTCAGACTCTGGATCCCCAGTTTCTCCAACCAGTCCTCACATGATCTGCTTAGAGACAGCAAAATGGCACACATGGGACATAGAGTCAGGAGGACTGGAGTTCAAATCCTGCCCCAGACACTTAGTATCCGCATGACCTTGGGCAAGTCACTTAACCTCTGTTTTCCTCAGTTTCCTCAACTATAAAATGATAATAATAGCACTCTATCTTCCAGGGTTATTGTGAAGATCAAATGAGTTAACATATGTAAAGTACTTTGAAAACCTTAAAGTCATATATAAATGTTAGCTATTATATGGTATGAATTTGAGGCTCTTTTCTATTATCTGATCAGCTCATTCATGTAAAGGTATTAGAGATTCATAACTCCTGGTTAGAGAGGGCAATGATTTACCCAAAGATATTAATCTCAAATAATAGAATTTCAGGTGCTGTTAATGCCTAGGCAAGGGACAGACTTTTAGTCAGTGAACTTTTCTGGCCTTCAGCTCCCAGAGGAGACCATTAACTGGTGATTTGGCCAGTCAGCCCCTTGTATGGGTCTGCTGTACACAGGAGATGGGGTGAACAGAGGTGATTTGGATCTCAAGTGCAAGCTAATGAAATGATCATTTCTGAGACATCACAAATTACAGATAACAAAATTCTTATCCCCAAGGGCCTCAGGAAACTGACATCATTGTCCCAAAGCTATAAATGTAAAATATTTTATTGCAGAGAAGAAGCAAAGTCTTGTGACTCAATAGCTTGCCAGGAGAATGGATAGGGAAAATGAGAAAGTTTAACTTAGGGATAAGCCTAGTTATCCTTATGATTCTCGTGGGGTATTCCATATCCTAGGAAGGGGAGGAAGGATGGCACACCTTGCTCGTTGGGGGATGGGGGTGGGGGGGTGAGGAAAGCCTTGCTGCATATCCTTATAGTAGTCCTGCTGCTTATATTTATCTGTTAGTGTTTCTATTAGTTAAGGCCATTGTTCCCAGAGCAGGAATTGTGAGCGGCAGCAGTAACAGCATAGGTGGTGGTAATGATGGTAGAGGTAGTAGGAGTGGAGTCCAAAAGACCTGGGTTTGAAACTTGTCAGGGACATTTAATACTAGCTATGTGGCTAAGAAAGCCTGGGCCAATCACGTCATCTCTCTGGGATGCTATTTCCTCATCTATATAATAAGGTGGTTGTACCTTATGACCTCAAGTGCCCTTTAGTTCTAAATCTAGGACTCTCTGATCATCCTCTGATCATCACAAGTTAGGAGGAGGACTTGAACTGAGCTCATCCTGACTCTAAAATTGACTCTGTACCCACTATGCAAGTTATCTTTCAATGACTATTATGAAGAAGAATGACTAGAACTGTCACAATAAGGAAAGTAGTAACAACACCTTCTTAAATTTACATGACAATTTGCTTTTATACCCATTGTCTAATTCAAGCCTAATTCAAGATAAATCTCAAGTGGTCAAGGAAGAGTTTATTAACCATGTTTCAAAGAAAAGGAACCTCAGACTGGACAAAATTGTGACTTGCTCAAAGTCACACAATTAATAAATGACAGTCATATCCCAATATTTCAAGCCAGAAAAAAAATACCTGATTTTTTTTACCTGTTTATTGGGTGGCCTCATAAATCACTTCTTATGAACTCATTCTAGAGATTTGTCTCTTCCTTAGCCCTTTGCTTGAGACTGGCTATATTTATCAGTCAATCTATCAATAAGTGTTTATTAAGTGCCTACCATTTTGGGGGTACTATACTAGGTGCTAGAAATATGAAAACAAAAGTGAAATGAACCCTGTCTTCAAGAAGCTTATATTCCATCAGAGGAGATAACATATATATATATATATATATATGTAAATACATCCAGAATATTTTAAAAATGAATACAAAATTGTTTTGGGAGAAGGCACTATCTGCTGGAGTTGGGAATGAGGAAAAGCTTCATCTAGAAGATGGTGCTTGAGATGAGTCTGGAAGGAAGGAAGGAAGGAAGGAAGGAAGGAAGGAAGGAAGGAAAGAAGGAAGGAAGGAGGGAAGGAAGGAATTCTAGTCAATCAACAATCATTTATTAAGCACCTACTATGTGACTGGCACTGAGAATACAAGACAAAAATAATATTGTCCCTGCCTTTAAGGAGCTTACAGTCTGAGGGGAAGAGTATATATAATGTACATACAAAGCATATACAAGGCAGTCTTAGATGGGAAGGCATTAAAAAGCTGGTGGAATCAGGGCACTCTGCAGAAAGAGGTACTTTAGCAAAATCTTGAAGGAAACCAGAGTTTACAAGATGGTAAGGTAGAACATTCTGGGCATGGGCTAATCCAAAGGCACAGAGATCAGAAATGGAGAGTCAGATGTGAGGAATAGTAAGTAAGCTAGTGTCACTAGAACATTGGCTTCAGGAAAGGGAGAAATAATGACGACGACAACGATGACGTTTTATAACACCAATAATAAGAATAATAAAATACTAGTAATTCCTTAAATTTATATGGCACTTTGCTTTTACAACCATTTGTAATTTGAGCTTATTGAAAATGTTTTACAGATGAAGAAACTGAGACTCAAACAATCAGGTTGGAAAGGTAGGTTGTGAGCAAAGTTTTGAAGGGCTTTAAAATGCCAAACAGAAGACTTTGTATTTAATTGTAGTGGTAACAGGTAATAATTAGAGCATATTGAATACAGGAATGACATGGCCAGATTTGCCCCTAAGGAAAATTGACTTTGCCACATGGAGGATTTATTCGAGTGAGAAGGGACTTGAGGAAGGGAAGCTAATTAGGGCATTCTTGCTGTAGTCCAGGTAAAAGGTGATGAGTGCCTGAACTAATGTGGTGCCTGTGCGTAAGATGAGAAAGGGTCAGGTATGAGATAGCAGAGGTAGAAATGATGAGATCTGGCAACAGATGGGATATATAGGGTGAGGGAGAGAGTCAGGAATTGAGGATAATGCCAAAATTGTGAATCTGTAAGTCTGGTGAGATGGTGGTGCCCTTGAAAGAAATGTGGAAGTTCAAAGGAAGGATAGATTTGTGGGTGGAAGACAGTGAGTTCTTATTTGAATATGTTGAGTTTGAGATGTATGGGCCACTCAGTTCAAAATGTCCAACAGGAAGTTGAGGATGTGTTACTAGAGCTCAGGAAAAAGCTGGATTTCTAGATTTGGGAGTCATCAGAATAGAGAAGATAAATTAATGGGAGTTGACAAAGTCATTGCAAGAGAATATATAGAGAGAAGAGGCCCTAGGACAGAGTGTTGAGGTATAGTCACAGGTGGTACAATATGGATGACGAGCCAGCAAAGGAGACTGAGAAGGCATGGTCAGACAGGCAGAAGGAAAACCAGGAGGGAGAAACATCACAAAAACCTAGAGGAGAGAGAGTAATGAAAAAGACTGGCCAAGAGTGTCAAACACTCTTTATATAGGGAGTTGAAGAATGATGAGAATCAAAGGAAAGACCATTAGGTTTGTCAATTAAGAAGTCATTGGTAATTTTGGAGAAATTATGATAAAAAATTAAAAATTCAGTCCACAAACGAATTACCATATCTATATTAGTCTGGTTTATTTTGTTCAAATGAATGGATATCATCTTGGGGCAAGTCTAGAACATGTGTTCTGTTCCAACACAATAAAACACTCAGGGTCTAAGTGTACAATTAAACTTTTATTGCATGTAAAGTGTTGTAAATATACATAGTCAGGGAGAGTGGAGGTAACCCTCATGGTGCCAGAGGCTCCATTAGGCTTGAGCAACCTTCTTGGAGCAAGCATCTTTGGAGGACCCCTTTCTATTGAGAGGGCCACCCACTTGAGGGTCTGCTCCTGAACTGAAGACAATCCAGCTAGAGCAGCATTCTCAAAGGGTGGTCCCAGAACCCCTAGACATCTCTGAGACCCTTTCAGAGAGTCTCCAAATACAAAACTATTTTCATAATATCATTAAGACATTATTTGTCGGAGTAGAAACAGCTCGTCCAAGCCACTCTGCCCCCAGATTCCCCCCAAACTATGTAAAAGGGGACTCTGAACAACTTCTGGAGCCCCAGCACCCACAGAATGACACAGAGAAGCTAACCTCCCGCTGAGAACAGCCCAGAAGCCCTGCAGGAAGGACCAGCGCAGCACTCTGGGACCTGGCAGCACGCAGTGCGCAGAGCGCAGGAGCCGAGCCAAGCCCAGGTCTGCCTGAGCCGAGGTTTTAGCCCCAGGGCAGCAGGGCCAGCAGCCGGCTGGAGGAACCCCAGAACACCAGCAGCCATGGAGACTCCAGAATTATCAACATAGACATGCCTAGGACAAAGTAAGAGGTTAGTGTCCTATGGACTTTGGGACCTGTATTTGGGGAATGCGTCAGCTTCCTCCCCTGGGGGCTAGAAGCCACTGAGGAGACACCCCATTTTGTAGTTTTCAGAGGCAGCTCCAGCTCCCGGCCTGCATGCTAACTGTAGGGAGATCCAGCGATCAGTCTTGGGGGGTAATCGCTCTTGCTTTAACCTCCCTGGATCTGGATTGTGATCTAGGGTGGAAGTTGTGGGTGGGTTTACAGCTTGCCAGAAACGGAAGTTGCCCCCCACACGTTCGGGACGAAAATTCCTCTATCTGGCCTTAAAGCCATAGTGTGGCAACAAGCCCAAAAGTCAAGCAATTAAGTGGCAACATGCCAAGGCAAAGGAAACAGAAAAATGCAACCCTAGACTCCTATTTTGGGGGCATAGAGCAGGAAAAGGACTGTGAGGTCAGAAGTCCTGCTCCAAAAGCCCCAGGGGAAAACATGAGCGGGTTGCAGGCCATAGAGGACCTTAAGAAGGACTTTAAAAATCAAATAAGAGAAGTGGAGGAAAAATTGGAAAGAAAATGAGAAGGATGCAGGAAAAGTATGAAATGAGGGTCAACAGCCTGACTGAGGAAAACAACACCTTAAAAAATGGACTAACTCAAATGGCAAAGGAGGCCCAAAAGGGCAATGAGGAGAAGAATGCCTTAAAAAGTCGAATTTGCCAGATGGAAAAAGAATCTCAAAAGTTCACTGAGGAGATTCATTCCTTCAGAGTTAGACTGGAGCAAATGGAAGCTAATGACTTTATGAGAAATCAAGATGCTGTTAAGCAGATCCAAACAAATGAAAGATTAGAAGGCAATGTGAAATATCTCATGGGAAAAACCACTGACCTGGAAAATAGATCCAGGAGAGACAATTTACAAATTATTGGACTACCTGAAAGCCATGATCAAAGAAAGAACCTAGAAATCACCCTTCAAGAAATTCTCAAGGAAAATTGCCCTGATGTTTTAGATCCAGAGGGCAAAATAGAGGTTGAAAGAATCCACCGATCACCTCCTGAAAAAGATCCCAAAAAGAAAACTCCCAGGAATATTATAGCCAGGTTCCAGAATCCCCAGATCAAGGAGAAAATACTACAAGCAGCCAGGAAGAAACAATTTCAATATTGTGGAAACACAATCAGAATAGCCCAGGACCTGGCAGCTTCTACACTGAGGGATTGAAGGGCATGGAATATGATATTCCAGAGGGCAAAAGAACTGGGAATGAACCCAAGGGTCACCTACCCAGCAAAACTGAGTATTTTGTTTCAGGGGAAAATATGGTCATTCAGTGGAATAGAGGACTTTCAAGCATTCTTGAGGAAAAACCAGAATTGAATAGAAAATTTGACATCCAGACACAAGAAGGAAGAGATGCCTGAGAAGGTAATCAGGGAAAAGAAATCAAAAGGAACTTATCAAAGTTGAACTATTTACATTCCTATGTGGAAAAGCAATAACTGTGACTGATGATATCTTTCTCACTATGAAAATAATGGAAGAAGGGGGTGTGGTCATATGAATACATATGTGAATGTGTGTGTTTATGGTTACAGTTATATATGGATAGAGGGCATAGGTCAAATTTGTTGGGAAGGGAGAATACTCAAGGGATGATACTATGAGGTGAGAGAGGAAAGTGGCAAGAGGAGATGGGGAGAGACAGGGTAGGGTAAACTATCCCATGTAGAAGAAGGGGAAGTGGTTGCAAAGGAGGGGGAGAATAGGAAGGCTAAAAAGGCAAAACCACATTCACATTGAATTTGGTTCAGGGAGAAAATGACATACATACTAAATGGGATATCTCAACCTGCAGCAGGATAGGGGGAAGGGGGATGAGAGGAGGGATGATGGATGGGAGGGCATCCTTGGGGTGAGGGGAGGTTGGAAGTACCCACTCTAGAAGAGGGACAGGATCATGTAGGGAATGGACCAGGTGCGGGGTGGGATGAGTGGGAGGGAATTATAAGCAGCCTTGTACAATATATCTACTATGATAATGTTTTGCATAGCTAGACATTTACAACATGTACTGAATTACTTATCTCCCAAGAGGGAATGAGTGACAAGGGAGGAAGGAAATGCATCTGAAATTCGAGGTCTTAACATTAAATGTTTCAAGTATATATATAAATACTATTATTAATACTCTTTTGCTTGTAATAGGGAGATAAGATGTGCAGGCATTGGGACACAAAGATTCACCTTCCTCTAATGGAAAAGTCGATGGGGGTATGGGAGAAGGTATGGGAGAGAGCAGATTGGAGGAAGCGATATCTTGTGGGACTACTATTCTGGGAGGTTGGGTAGGGGAATAATGGGGAGAAAATGATTGCAACTCAAAATCTGGCGGAAATGAATGATGTAAAACAGAAGTTAATAAAGTATTTGTTAAAAAAAAAAAACTGACCTCAGACACTTATTAGGTATGTGACCCTGGGTGAGTCACTTAAGCCCTGTTTCCTCAGTTTCCTCATCTGTAAAATAATCTACAGAAGGAAATGACAAACTACTCCAGCACCTTTGCCAAGAAAAGTCCAAATGGGGTCATGAAGAGTCGGACTTGACTGAAAATGACTGAACAACAACAGATGTATTACCATCTGCTTTGCTGCTGGACCCTAAGGAACATGGGACCTTACAATCTGACTTGCTGCTGAAACCTCCTCTGTATTTTGTTTCCCCCATTAGAAAGTGAGCTCCTTGGGAGTAAGAACTGTCTTGATTTTCTATTTGTATCCTTAGTAGTTGACCCGGTACTTTGCACATAATAAGTATGTAATAAATAACCATTTATCTGTTCATTAAAAAAAAAAAGACATTATTTGTCTATTAAAATACTCCTCCCTTTTTCAATTACATATCAGGTTGAGGGCAGATTTTCTTTATGTAGTTAAACTAAAACAACACATCCCAACAGATTATGCAGAAGCAGATAAGAGAATCCAGCTGTCTTCTATTAAACTAGATATTAAAGAGGTTTGAAAAAATATAAATATAAATAAAGTAATGCCACTCTTCTATTTTTTGAAAATAGTTATTTTTCACAAAAATGTATTACTTATATAAACATGTAATAGGTTTATAATTTTAAATGATTAATAATTATCTATTTAGAAATTTATCCATTTTAATTTCAAACATAATAATTTTGCTATTTATAAACAAAAGCTCTTTGGGGAGTCCTCAGTAATTTTAAAGAGGATAAAGGGATTCTGAGACCAAAAAGTTTTGAGAGCTAACTGTGAATCTAGAGGGAAATACCTCATCTTCTGTACCCTTTATGTATCTCACTTCTGGCCTCCCACAGGTATTTTGTTACTCTCAGTACCATGAATCTACTAATGGAGCTCAACTTTAGCAACACCTCATTCATATTTCTGCAAGTTTATTCAAATTCTAGGCTATGGCTTGATTTAAAAATTAGAGGTGTGGTCTTTGGGAAAGAATGCTGCTATTCACCAAAGGTGCAATTGTGTTCTGTGGGAAGGGATGGACCTGAATTTATCTTGGTTTAAGTAGAACAATTGAGTAGTCAGCATTTTTTTAAGTGAAAGAAAGGTCTAAGGGGTGACTTGCCTTTGTATCCCCAGACCTTCACACAATGTGTTGAACATAAGAGGCATTTAATAAATGTATGGTGAATGAACAGACAGAGTAATGATGTGAAAATGCAGTTATTCTCATGAAGAAAGGCGACATCATGGGTTAGTGGAAAGATGGCTGACCTTGGAGTCCAAAAGTCTTGGATCAAAGTCATATCTCTGACATATACTACCTATGAAAACCTGGGTTAGTCACCATGCTCCAGATACTTCTAGAAGATATTGAGTTACAGAGCAGGTATTGATCTGTTTTGATAGAGAGTTTTCTCACAGCCAGCTCCCAGTGAAATCACAGGTCCAGGCCAAAAACTCATGGAGAAATGGAATAAATATTGTGAAATGTCCTCCCTCCATGTGTAGAAAGGGGTCTACGTCATGGCCAATGTGGGAGTGGTTCAAGCCATAGTAGCAAGGAGATGATCCATGAAATGAAAGCAGAAAAGAAGAGCTAGAGAGATTGTATGGAGGTAAGAAGACAGTGAACATGTCATTTCAATCACGGAGAAAAGCTGGAGTACAAGCCTTTATTATGATCCACAACAGAATAAAAGAATTAAAGGAAGGAGTAGCTGACAAGTGAGCTTAGTGTAGCATTCTTTTGGGGCTACCTTCCTAACTCATTAGTTGTAGATTTGCAGGCTGGTTCTGTGGCAGGTAACTACTCACAGGTTCAAGGTACTCCATGGGACCACACTTTATAATTTACTATAATTTAAACTATGATTTACAAGTCCCTACCAGTGTGCTTATTAATAGTCAGCCGATAGACACAATTAGCTCAAAGCAAAGGCATTTACTATTATGGCATAATAAAAACAGTATCTATAAAACATTCTTCCCATAAATCTGGGGCAAACTCTCCCATAAATATACACAAACTTGGGGTGATACATTAGGGAATATATGTGACCAAGAAAACTATGGTGTTGCAGGGCCCTTTTTTTATGCTGTTCTTTGAGAGGGGCCTCTCTGTTGCAGGGGTCACTCATCTGGACTCACCAGGCTTGTTTGTCAGTGCAGCTCTACTGCTGATTGTCAGAACTCTTTCCTTTTTAAATGGCTTTCTGTTGCTATGGATCACACTCACAAGAGTTAATTCTACTATCTCTTACTCAAGAGCTGGCAAATTAGCTTTAAAAAACTTTAAAGGATACTAAGAGGCATGGCCTATACTGTGCCAAACAATGGCAAACTACACTTCCAATTCCCCCATGGAAGCTTCTTCACATATCATAAAAGGATAATAGGGCATAGATGAATCTTCATACTTTATTTCCCACATTAACATCTCATTATTTCTGTATTTTCTGTAATTTTATCAACTAGGGCTGGTGGACTGGGGGTGGGGTGGAGAGTAATTTCCCTCTCCCAATGTGAATTGATATAGTTGAATGCTTTTTGAAACATAAACCACTAATGCCTTCTGCAAGAGTTAAGTGGGTATGTCCAAATCCAAATGATCTGACCTGGTCTGATTCTTTATCATATAGTAAAATTATGTGTATATCAAACTTCCCCTTCTTCTGGCCTGGTTTCTGTGGGCAAAGGAGTGGGGAAAAGGATGCTACTGGAGGAGAAGACGAAGTAGGAGATGCTGGGACCCAGGAGTGAAGTATTAGAAGCAGAATGTTCCACCCTTTTGTGTGTCCTCGAGTGTGGATGGAGAACCAGATCTCTCTAGGATAACAGCTCTCCTGAGGCAGAGGGCAGTAAGTAACTTATCTCCTGTAGCAACCCTATACTCTCCTTGCCTTAGTTTTTTCCCCAGCCCATAGGTTAGGGCTGCTCTCTGTATTTTGCCCAGCACTGCATTCGTTTTTGGTGCTCAAGAGATGTCTAGTAGAAATAGGGATGGTTTTCATTCATTTTTGTATGCAAGGGTGTTCTGAGGCCTTTGGAGTCCCTTGCTAAAAGGCCGTATGTAAATATGGAAAGAGACATTACTCTCATTCTCATTTTTCATTTGCTCTCTTAAGAGTGGAGTTTTGCTCTTCAGATAATGGATTCTTACTGATTATTATTTTGCTTCTTCCAAAATGAATGAGAAAACATGCCCATATCTTTTCTCATACTGCCTATCTATGACAGAGGATTGTAGGTTAAAAGGGAGAAAAGAATTTGGTTTGGTCTATTCATTTTGAAGATAAGAAATCTGGGACCCGGAAAATGGAAGTGACTTGCCCCAAGGCCTATAGGCAGTAATTAGACCCTAGATTATCTAGCTCCAAATTCAGCCTTCTTTTTCCTGTTCTGATGGAATCCTTGAGGTCCAGCAATGGTTCACTTTTGTCTTCATGTTCTCATTGCCTGACACATAGTGGTCACCGAATACATGGTTGTTGATTCATTCACCCTGAGTATGCTGGATGGGACCATTTTTTTCAGAGTTAAGACATGCTGTTTCTGTCTGCAGAAACAAAAAATGAACAATTGAAGCAGATGTCTGAATAATTCAGGTTTCCCTCCCAATTTCCCCCCCTCCTCTTGAAATGGCCATGTAATATAAACATATCTCTACTCATCCCTTGGATTTCTTTCATAGAAATAAGTGCCTAAACTCTTCCCTTCACTTTGTATGAATAGACATAGTGTAGAAGCCAAGGTTTGTCAGTGTTTTCCTTTATAAGGAGTTTATTATGGGCAGTTTTGAAATTGCATAAAATGTGAAGGGGCCTTCTTGGCATTGAGTCCTGGGAATGTTGTGTGAGACTACTCTCTGTCAGCCCTGCCTCTCTCCCTGTGTTATGAGAAACTAGTGGGAAATGATACTTCAGGGTTCTGTGTTATCTGAATCAAGATGCACAGCATTCCCAGAAGCAGCTGAATATCCTTAGAAAAATGGGTCCCGATTATATCAGCATTCCCATGTCCTGCAGTCTAAAAAATAACAGATCCAGGCCTATGATAATGTTTGTTGGGAGTCACTAATTACAGGTACCACAAAGCTGAAGGGTCAAAGCTGTTTCAGGAGGATGAGTTATCTGTATTTTGTGTTTTCAGTATTATTTTGTTTTCTAGATTTCTTGAATCTTCTTCAGTCTCTCAAGTATATGTAATATGGCTGTGTGCAAGCAAGAAACTCTTGAAGTTTTTCATTCTGGAAAAGGTCTTGTGTCTCTTCTAAGTAGTCTGAGTTGCTGTGTTCTGTTTCTGATAATACACACAAATTATATGGTTAGGACTTACTGGTTAGCTCAAATAGCCTTTCTTTTTCTCTAGGGATGTGTTGAGATTACTGGAAAACAACAATAATCCAACAACCCAAAATAGCACAGCCTAAGAGATTTGATATTTCAGTTTTTCTTACAAATTGGGTAAGATTGCTTCCTGATTCATCCAATCAACCATACAAATTAATAGGGTTGGATATCCTTCATCAATCTGGCTTGACAAATTGCCATGATGTCAGGTTACCAGACAGAATCTTTTCATCTACAGTAGGTCAGTTGATCAAATTAGTGATGCCGCAAAAGTGATTTCTTCAGACTCATTAGTCCTTAAGCATCATCATTTGGTTAAGTTAGCTACTGTTAGGGGATGTTCATGTTGAGTCTGGTTGTGTTGGCACCACTCAGTCCACTTTTTTTCTCGGAAGCTTGGGTTTATTATTGAGGCATAGCCACCCCACAAGTCAAAGTTTAGCCAATCTTGTCCTTGGTCATATAGATACTTCTGTCCTTCAGAAGATCTGTGATTTAAAAAAAATCAACATGAGCATTGCTGTAGTCTTTATAAAGACTGGAATCCTTATCCAAACTCCTATTTGTACTGTATAGTTGGTTCCCCCAAGAGCAAAGCTGGTTACATTTCCCCTTCAGGATCTCTTGGTTTCCCCCTGAAGGGTAGGTTTGTCTTTTTCATGTTATTAGCTTGAATTCCCATTTAGATGTGTTCTTTTCAATATCCATTGCCATTTTCTCTTCAATATTATCTAATCAATATCAGCTAATATATCTTCATTATTTTTGTTACAATTGATTACTAGCCCAATATCATTTAACTAATTAGGATCAATTAACTTTAACAAAGGGGTTTTTACTGAGAAGACATAGGAGGACAGAAATTCAAACACATCCCCCTTAACCTGGGGTCATACTCTTTCCTATAGCACTTTGGCTTGTGTGGAGAGTGGGCTCAGTGTCAAGGCATTTGCTAGAAAAATTTCACCCCACCAAGTTTATTTCCAAATGTGGCACAGCCCAATAGATGAACAGTTCCCTTGCTTGAAGGATGCCACATATTTCTGTCATTTTTATTCAGTGTTTGACTGGATCCTACAGATGACTTATTGGGGCTGTTACATTTGAAAATTAAGATAAACTTAGAGACAATGACCTGAGAACGATCAATTTATTAGTTAGGCTAGCAATAACTGATAAATTGGGTCAATGGCCTCTCTCAATGACCATAGACCCTGAGGTAGGACTTAGTAGCCTTCATATAGTTTTGGAAAGTGCAAAAGAACAAAGATCAGGATTAGGTAGATGGGAAAACAATGCAATTGACTACAGGGTTCCAGGAGTACCTATAGGGCTAGAGGGCTGTGAGTCTAGTAACCATGTGAGCCTAGTAACCACCCCTCTCTGTCATAAAAGAATGCTTGATTGATTTATGAGACACATCTGTTTCCCAAGGCTATTGAGAATGGACCAGTGATAGCTCTTAGGAGGGACCCTCCTCAATTGTACCAGGACAGGAAAGGACAGACAATATATCTCTTAGAGCTAGCTTCAGGATTTAAAGTTAACACCAGATGTCTTGGTATTTTCCTAGGAGCTGGAAGTATGGTAGATAACAATTTGTCCCATTAATTATAACTTTAAAATAACTTAGAGGGAAACCAAACTCCTGTCACTAAGAAATGTTCATTGCATGGGTCCATCTGTAAAGTTAGAGATAGTGGACCAGAGATACAGTTCTGCACAGGCCTTTGGACTCCTATCACTGGACCTCTGGTGCTCTAACCTTTTGAAACTTAAAAGATCATTCTGTCTCGAATACTCTATCACCTCAGGGCAGGTAAAAACACACAACAGGGCCAGATGTGACATAGGAGCCGTCTAGGTAAGGGGTTTCTCCACCTAGAGGCTTAAAGCATTTTGTTTTCCTAATTTGAACACGACTAGGAAACGGGACAAGTCTTGGTGGTATTTTATATGCACATTCAGTTCTGACTTGGTAGCCAGTCTCTCTTTGACATACAATATACAACAAGAAATAGTCATAGAACACTCTGAAATGGAGAGTGGGTCTTCCACTACTCTTACCTTGAGGAAGGTTCACCAATCATGTATGTGCTCCCTCCTGACTGGGTCCTCATTGTCTGGTTCCCCTGTTACATCATGCATGCAAAACATGCCCCACTTTAGTTGATAGTTTTACAGGTTGTGCTAGTTAAAACTAGTCATCATATGGTATTGAATTTTCTGGGGAGTAGTCTTTCTTGCACAGGGCCAGGCTGGTTCTTGGAGGAGTTTTTGTCCTGTGAAAGTAACACCAGGTTTTTGAAGGTAAAGTCACTTTCAATTATAACACAAACTGTGAAAGGATTTCTCAACCCAGAAAGGCTTTGAGTGTGGCTCAGCATAAGAATAACAAGATATTTTGATACACTGATGAATCTTACTATTTTGTACATGTTTTTATATTTATTTTGAACATATTTAGTATATATTTTATTTTTATTATTATTTATAATTTTATTATTATTTATTATTATTTATTATGGTTGCTATTTTGAATGTACCACATATGCATATCCTGTATCTCCCAGATGAATGTGAGTTCCTTATGGGCCAGAATTATTATTATTATTTTTGGTCTATGTGTCCCCCAATGCCTCCACAGTTCCTGGCATATAATAGCTACTTAATAAATTCTTACTGATTGGTGATCTTCCTGATGCAGTTACTTTATTAGTGTAGAATGCTATAAATCCACAAATCAGAAAGAGCACTGGCAATTCTAGAGTCAGAGAACTGACAGCAGAGAATGCCTCTAATATTTTTTGCCTGTGTAACCATGGATAAGTTACTTAAACTCTCTGGGCCCCTATTGCCCTATATGTAAAATGAGGGAGTTGGATGAAATGTCCCCTTTCAATTCTAGATCTGTGATCTATGACCATCTCAACCTGTATGATTTGTGTTCATGACCTCCTCTTAGTACTCCATGGTGGGTCTGCACAACTTAGTAGGAATCTTCAGGTTCTCTGTTGTGTGGCTACAATGGAAGTTGGGGGCTATGAATCAACCAATCCTTTCTTTTCCTGTGATACATTTCTATATGATTTCCATTAAGCAGCTTCTCCTGCCCAGATCTTTGAAAGTAGTATGTTGCAGTCAACTTGTGTATTGCCTTTTGGGTGACCTGTATCTTAAATTGTAATAGAAATCTTAATTAAGCTTGCAAAAAGCTTAATTTTTTTAATTTTGCAGTTTGAAACAACAATCATAAAGGAAGCGGTGATATATATATATATATGTATGTAGGCAGCTGGACAATTCTCTTATCTCTCCAGATTTCCCTCTTTTTACAAGTCATTTTAGAGCTCTGTTGTTCTCCCAGTATGAATTTACAATTTCCTTTGAAGCCTCTTCACTTGCTGCTCAGCTGATGACCATGACAACTTGCTCCATCTAAGGCTGTGAACAGCTGTTCATCTCCACTGGGAGGACATATGGTGATGAGAACAGCTCTGGACTTGGAACCAGGAAACATGGGTTTGAATTCTGGCTCAAAGAAAAACCAAAAAACTCTTACTGGGTGCCCTTCAACACATCTCTCTCTCTCTTTTTCAGATGCTTTATTAACTTCTGTTTTACTTCATTTCCTCCAGTTTTTGTGTTACAAAATTTTTCCCCGTTTTTCCCTTACCTACCTCCCCAAAATAGCAGTCCCCCAGGATATCCCCTCCACTTATTTCCCAATTACATGTAAAATAGTATTGATAATAGTATATATATATATATATATATATATATATATATATATATATATATATATATTAAAATATTTGGTTTTAAAACTTTGAATTCCAGATTCTTTCCCTTCCTCCCTTGTCACCCACCCTTACTGGGAAGATAAGCAATTCAATATAGGTTGTACATGTGTAGCTAATGCAAAACATTACCATAGTAGATATTTTGTAGAAGACTGATTATATTTCCCTCCCTCCTATCCCACTCCCACTCATTCTATTCTCTACTTTGGTCCTGTCCCTTTTCAAAAGTGTGTGCTTCCAGCTTCCCTCCCCCCCAGCCTGGCCTCCCTTACATCATCCCCTCCTCTCATCCCCTTCCCCCCTACTCTCCTATAGGGGGAGATACCCTATTTTGTGTGTATATCATTCCCTCCCTAAGCCAAATTCAATGATTATAAAGGTTGGCTCATTCCCTTATGCCTTCCTGTTCTTCCCCTCCATTATACCCATTTTCCCTTGCCTCTTCTATATGAGATAGTTTGCCCCATTCTGTCTCTCCCCATCTTATCTCATTTTATTCCTCTATCACCTCTTGATTTCACCTTTTAAGTATTATCCCTTCCTATTAAATTGGTCCTGTGCCCTCTATCTATGTATACCTGTACACATATATACATATATATACACACATTCATATATGTATTGTTACACTTATATACCCTCCAATAGAGACTATATCTATCTATTTCTATATCTATCTATCTATCTATCTATCTATCTATCTATCTATCTATCTGTCTATATGTATTTCTATTCCCTTCAACTATTTTCATACTGAGAAAAGTTTCAGCAGTTACAATTATCATTTTTCCATGAAGGAATGTAAATAGTTCAACTTTGATAAGTTCCTTTTGATATATTTTCCCTGTTTACCTTCTCATGCTTCTCTTGCTTCTTGTTTCTGAACATAAAATTTTCTACTCAAGTCTGTTTTTTTCTTCAAGAATGCTTGAAAGTCCTCTAATTCACCAAATGACCATGTTTTCCCCTGAAACATGATACTCAGTTTTGCTGGACAGATGATTCTTGGTTTTAATCCCAGGTCCTTTGACCAGCGGAATATCATATTCTAGGCCCCTCGATCCCTCAGTGTAGAAGCTTCCAGATCCTGTGTTATCCTGATTGTGTTTTCACAATATTCAAATTGTTTCTTCCTGGCTGCTTGTAGTATTTTCTCCTTGATCTGGGAATTCTAGAACCTGGCTATAATATGCCTAGGAGTTTTCTTTTTGGGATCTTTTTCAGGAGGCTATCTCTGGATTCGTTCAACCTCTATTTCCCCCTCTGGGTCTAAAACATCAGGGCAATTTTCCTTGAGAATTTCTTGAAGGATGATTTCTAGGTTCTTTCTTTGATTATGGCTTTCAGGTAGTCCAATGATTTTTAAATTATCTCTCCTGGATCTATTTTCCAGGTCAGTGGTTTTTCCCATGAGATATTTCACATTGCCTTCTATTCTTTCATTTGTTTGGATCTGTTTAATCGTATCTTGATTTCTCATAAAGTCACTAGTTTCCATTTGCTCCAGTCTAACTCTGAAGGAATGAATCTCCTCAGTGAGCTTTTGAGATTCTTTTTTCATCTGGCAAATTTGGCTTTTTAAGGCATTCTTCTCCTCATTGCCTTTCTGAGCCTCTTTTGCCATTTGAGTTAGTCTATTTTTTAAGGTGTTATTTTCCTCAGTCAGGCTGTTGACTGTCATTTCATACTTTTCTTGCATCTTTATCATTTCTCTTCCCAATTTTCCCCCCACTTCTCTTATCTACTTCTTAAGGTCCTCTATGGCCTGTAGCCAGCTTGTATTTTCATTTGGGGCTTTTGGTGCAGGAGTTCTGACCTCACAGTTCTCCTCCATGCTTTGATCCTCTTTGCCCCTAAAATAGGAGTCCAATGTTGAATTTTTCTGTTTATTTTGTTTCTTTTGCCTAGGCATGTTGCCACTTAACTACTTGATTTTGGGGCTTGTTGCCACAGTAGGACTCTGCCACCAGACAGGGGAGCTTCTGTCCCAGACGTGGGGTCTTCACAACTTCCACAGGTTGGGTGGCCTCTGTAAAGCCTCCACTCTCGCAAATTGGATACCCACCCCAAATGTCCCGCCCCCCAGACCACAATCCAGATCCAGGCAGTTTAAAGCAAGAGCGATTAACCCCCAGACTGATTGCTGGATCTCCCTACAGTTTGCAGACCAGGGGCTAGAGCCGCCACTGATGCTGCAAAATGGCTTCTGTGCCACGTTTCTTCAGCAGCTTTTCGCCCCCAGGGGAGGAAGTCGACATGTTCCCCAAATACTGGTCCCAAAGTCCATAGGGCACTAACCTCTCACGTTGTCCTAGGCATATCTGTGCTGATAATTCTGGAATTGCCACAGCTGCTGGTGTTCTGGGGTCCCTCCAGCCAGCTGCTGGCCCAGCTGCCCTAGGGCTAAAACCGAGGCTCATGCGGGCCTGGGCTCAGCTCCCAGAGCGCTGCACTGTGGGTTCCCAGCGCACTGTGCTGCCTGCTCTCAGAGCACTGCACTCGCTGCTCCCTGCAGGGCTGCTGGGTTCTCCTCCGCGGGAGGTTAGCTTCTCTGTGTAGTTCTGTGGTTGCTGGGGCTCCAGAAGTTGTTCAGAATCCCCCTTTACATTGTTTGGAAGTTGTGTGGGGCAGAGAACCTTGGAAGTGCTGTTTCCACTCCGCCATCTTGGTGGCAACCACATTTTGACACAATTTTCCATAAGCCTTCATAGTTAACAGTATCAAAGGCCTTTGTCAGATTTATAAATGTGTATAGACCTCTGTTCTGATTCTGGCATTTCTACTTGAGTTGTGGGCAACAAACACCATATCAACTGTTCTTCAGCCCTTTCTAAAGCCACACTCTCTGGTAGATGACCATTTTCCACTTGAAGAATAAGCCTATTAAGGAGGACTCTGGGAAGAATCTTGCCAGCAATGACTAAGAGAGAGACTCCCCCCCCACCCCGTGATTGTCACAGGACAATCTATTTCCTTTACCTTTATAGAGATGGGTAGCATCCTTGAACTGCTATCATAAAGAAATGAAGATGAAATTTACGTACATTTTTGCTTCCTTATTCACTTGTTCTTGTTCTCTCTGAGAATTTCCTTGTGACATGGCAGCAACTTGCTAAGAAAGTTGTTTTGCTGATACCTTCTACCCACCTGGGCAGGGGTTGGAGTAGGATCAGGCACAGACTATTGCCCCAGCAGAATAACTGGTGCAGGTTAAACCCTTGTTTGTCTTGGTGTGACCCATAGAACCTCCAAGCATCTGTTTCTTATCACCCATTCTCCAAACTAGTCTTAGGTTCCAGAGTAGGGTGATTTCTCCTTATTAAAGTTCTAGGGATACTCTTGAGAAGTTGGAGAAAGCTTTCTAATATCATCAGCCCCCACCAGTATGCTTCCCCAAAAGATTATCAGTGGATTGTCAGTTTAGTCAGAAAACCTTAAAGTAACTTTTATGAGAATGTGGGAATTTTAACACCCTTCAAACTCTTCAAAGCTTGCAAGGTCTTCTTCTGGCCAAAGGGGTGGTAGTAGAAGGATATCCATGGTGAAGCTGGAGTCTACTCCTTTTCTTTTCCCCAAGGAAAAGAAAAGTTCTCAAGGATGCCCAAGGCATCGTCAGGGCTTTCCTGAAACATTGTTCTCCTGCTTGTTTTGAACTACTAGTTAGACCTCTTTGATACCAACCAACTTTATGCTTTTATGTAGGACCCAGAGGATGAGAGACAATCTCTCAGCCAATCAGAACAGGTTTCTTCTCTGGCTTTCATCCATTGAACTTCAACGACTTTCTCCTTCCTGAGCCTACATTTATGATTGAAATAATGTCAGAAAGGGCAGAGTCAAGATGGCAGAGTAGAAATAACACTTTTGCGGCTCTCTGGCCCACACCACTTCCAATTTATGTAAAAAAGTGACTCTGAACAAACTCTGGAGCTACAGAACCACAAAATGACAGAGAGAAGCTAGCCTCCCACTGAGGAAAGCCTGGCAGCCTGGCAGGGAGCAGCCAGTGCAGTGTTCTGGGAGCTGAGCCCTGGCCCATGTGAGTCCTGAGTTGGAGGTTTTAGCCCCAGGGCAGCCAGACCAGCAGCCAGCTGGAGGGACTCCAGAACACCAGCAGCTGTGGCATTTCCACAATTATCAACACATAGATGCCAAGGACAAAGTGAAAAGTCAGTGCTCTGTGGACTCTGGGTCTCGTGGGGAAAGCACATCAGCTTTTGCCCCCAAGGAGAGAAGCCTAATAGTAGCCGTGGCCCAGGGAGTGCCACGTTGTAGCTTCAGCTCCTGCTCTGTGGGCTCTAGGGGGAACCTGGTGACCAGCTTGGGGGGTAATCACTCTTGCTTTAACCTTCCTGGATCAGGATTGTGGTCTGGGGTAGAGGTCTTGGGGTATGTGACCAGCTTGCCAGAGCATATGGAGGCTTCAGAGAGGGCACCCAACTAATACCTCCAGCAGCTGAGAAAACCCAGTGTTTGGGATGGAAGCTCCCCTATCTGATGGCAGAGTCCTGCTGTGGCAACAAGCCCAAAAGTCAAGTAATTGAGTGGCAACATGTCTAGGCAAAGGAAACAAAATGAACAGAAAAATTCAACATTAGACTCCTATTTTATGGGCAAAGAGGATCAAAGCATGGAACAGGAGGAGGATTGTGAGGTCAGTACTTCTGCACCAAAAGCCTCAAATGAAAATATGAGCTGGTTACAGGCCATAGAGGATCTTAAGAAGCACATAAGAGAAGTGGGAGAAAAATTGGGAAGAGAAATGAGAAAGATACAAGAAAAGTATGAAATGAGAGTCAACAGCTTGACTGAGGAAAATAACACCTTAAAAATAGAGTAACTAAAATGGCAAAAGAAGCTCAAAAAGGCAATGAGGAGAAGAATGCCTTAAAAAGCCAACTTTGCCAGATGGAAAAAGAATCTCAAAAGCTCACTGAGAAGAATCATTCATTCAGAATTAGACTGGAGCAAATGGAAGCTAGTGACTTTGTGAGAAATCAAGATGCTTTTAAGCAGATCCAAACAAATGAAAGAATAGAAGGCATTGTGAAATACCTCATAGGAAAAACCACTGACACAGAAAATAGATCCAAGAGAGATAATTTAAAAATTATTAGACTACCTGAAAGCCATGATGAAAGAACCTAGAAATCATCCTCCAAGAAATTCTCAAGGAAAACTGCCTCGTTGTTTTAGAACCAGAGGGCAAAATAGAAGTTGAAAGAATCCACTGATCACCTCCTGAAAAAGATCCCAACAAGAAAACTCCTAGGAATATTATAGCCAGGTTCCAGAATTCCCAGATCAAGGAGAAAAATACTACAAGCAGCCAGGAAGAAACAATTCCAGTATCGTGGAAACACAATCAGAATAGCCCAGGACCTGGTAGCTTCTACACTGAGGGATTGAAGGGCATGGAATATGATATTCCACAGGTCAAAGGACCTGGGATTAAAACCAAGAATCACCTACCCAGCAAAACTGAGTATCATGTTGCAGGGGAAAATATGGTAATTCAGTGGAATAGAGGACTTTCAAACATTCTCGAGGAAAAAAACAGGGTTGAATAGAAAATTTGACATTTAGAGAGAAGAAGCAAGAGAAGCATGAGAAGGTAAACAGGTTAAAGAAATCATAAGGAACTTATCAAAGTTGAACTATTTACTTTCCTATGTGGAAAAACAATAACTGTAAATGGTGAAACTTTTCTCTGTATGAAAATAATTGAAGAAGGTTATATGGGCATATGAATACATATGTGTATGTTCACATATATGCTTACAGGTATACATAGATAGAGAGCATAGGTCAAATTTAATAGGAAGGGATGATACTTAAAATATAAACTTAAGAGGTGAGAGAAGAATATAATGAGAAGAGATGGGGAGAGACAGAAAGAGGTAAACTATCTCATATAGAAGAGGCAAGGGAAAACAGTTACAAGGGAGGGAAAGAACAGGAAGGCAAAAAGATAAAACCTTATTCTCATTGAATTTGGATCAGGGAGAGAATGACATACATGCTAAATAGGATATCTCACCCTACAGGAGAGTATGGGGAAAAGGGGTGGGAGGGGGGATGATGGAAGGGAGAACAGGCTAGGGGGGAGGGAAGTTGGAAGCTCCCACTTTTGAAGAGGGTCAGGATTAAATTAGGGAATAGACCAAGTGGGTGGTGGGATAGTGTAATGGAAATGCAAATTTAAAGATCTTCCCTGCCCCTTGGTTAAGTGCACCTGGAGCCTGTGGTGGGAGGCTTGTTTTTCAGGAATGCCCACACCTTGATACTTTGTGATTGGGCAGTGGGTGAAGAAGGTTGTTACATTCTCTGAGCCAGGAGAAGTCTATATAAACCCTGATGGGAGGCTTTGCTTTGGGGCTCCCTTTGAGAAGTGTTTGTGTGATTTGAACAGATGAGACTCTGGGCAGCTGTTGAGAGCCCCCCCAACTTTGAAAACCCAGATGTTGATGCTTCCCTCTCTGGTAACTATAATTTGGTATTGATGTAATGGTTGGGCAGTTTGGAAGCCTGTCTGCTTGATTTGTTTGTTTCTCTGTTTCGAAACTTCTGTCTGTATAATCTGAAGTTCAGGTTGCTGACCTTTTCCCCCTGAACTAGGTAAACAATATATGTTTGTTTGATTAAAGTAAGGTTGTTAACCCATTTTGAGTTGCTTTCCTTTGGAAAAGCAGATCTAAAATGGGAGGAAGACCCAAATGTACCAAAATGTTTATAGCAGCTCTTTTCGTGGTTGCAAAGAATTGGAAACTAAAGGGGTGCCCATCAATTGGGGAATGGCTAAACAAGTTGTGGTATATGAATGTAATGGAATATTATTGTGCTACAGGAAATGAGGAGACGGATTGCATATTTACCTGGAGAGGCTTATACAAACTGATGCTGAGCGAGAAGAGTAGAATCAGAAGAAATTTGTATACAATCACAGACACATCACATGTGTGATGACCAACTATGACAGACTGGTCTATTTTCAGCAATGCAGTGATATAAATCAATCCCGAAAGACTCATGAAAGAGAGAAATGTGACATCCAGAGATAAAACTAGAAAGAACTGAGCCTTAATCCTGATGGAAGCAAACTAATTGATCCTTTTCTTTTCATTGTTTTGTTTTATTTCTTCTTTATCATTTTCCATCCCACCTAGTACAATACACCTTTGTAATTGGACTAATGTCTAATCTGAATGTATTTGCAGATCCTATACTCGACTATATGCTGTCGTGGGGGGTGGGGGGAGGGAAGTAAAAGAAATTTGAACATCAAGGAACTATGGAATTGAATCTTGTTAACTGAAACTAAACTAATAAATTAATTAAAAAAAAAAAGAAAAGCAGATCTAAGAACCTGTGTTGGCAGCCACCCTGGGGATGTTGATGTGCTTGCTGCTACAGATAGGAGGGAGGGAAATATAGTCAGTCTTTTACAATACATCTACTATGGTAACATTTTGCATAGCTACACATGTACAAAATATAATGAATTGCTGATCTTCCCAGTAAGAGTGGGTGACAAGGGAGGAAGGGAATGAATCTGGAATTCAAAGTTTTAAAATCAAAATATATAAATGCTATTATTAATACTATTTTACATATAATTGGGAAATAAGATATATAGGCATTCAGGCATAGAGATTTACCTTGCCCTAATGGAAAAGTCGAAGGGTGTATGGGAGAATATATGGGAGAGAGCAGATTGGAGGAGGGGATATCCTGTGGGACTGCTATTCTATTGTGGTTTGGTAGGGAGAAAATAGGGAAAAAATTGTAACTCAAAATTTGGTGGAAAGGAATGATGTAAACCAGAAGTTGATAAAGCATTTGAAAAAAAAAAGAAAAAAACAATGTGAGAAAACTGCACTTTTTCATCACATACTTTGCCTCAGGAAAGTATTTTGTAAGATATATAAAACACCAATGTAAACAGGAAAATCTAGGGGCGGCTAGGTGGTGCAGTGAGTAGAGCGTAGGCCCTGGAGTCAGAAGGACCTGAGTTTGGATCCGGCCTCAGACACTTAACGCACACACAAACAAAAACCTAGCCATGTGACCTTGGGCAAGTTACTTAATCCCAATTGCCCTCCAAAAAAAAAAGCAAAGCAAAAAAAAAAAAAACCAAACAAAAAAAATCAAGAAAATCTGAAATTGTATGAGATCTAAAAGGGTTCACATTTATGAGTCACTGTTATTTTTCTACATTTTGTAAAATATGTTAGTTATTTTTGTCTTTATATTGATCATTTTTAGAAAAAATTTTATTTACACCACTTTCATTTCTGAATATACCCCTTCCCCTTCTATCCAAGGAGCCATCTCTTATATAATAAATAATAAAAAAGAAAGATTATAAAAATGTTTAACAAAACAAATCAATGCATCAATCAGTCTATGCTGTGTTCCACATCCATAATTTATCATTTCTGCAAAGATGAGAAGGAATATTCCTGTATCTCTTCTCTGGAGCCAAGCTTGGTCATTATAATGTTTGAATTTCTATTTTTGTTTTGTTTGTTCTTTCCATTTGTATTTTTGTAGTCATTATGTTGAGTATTTTCACTTTCTGTTGTTTCATACAAGAGTTTTCAGGCTTCTGTGTTCATTCATATTCATTATTTCCTGTTGTATGGCAATAATATTCTATTACATTCATATACTATCATTTGGTTAGCTACTCTCTCAAACGATGGGTACCTGTTTTATTTCCAGATATTTGTTATTACAAGCAGTACTATAGGTGCTTTTGTAGACAAAACATCTTTCTTTTAACCTTCTACCTCTTTGGGACTTATGCTTAGCCATGAGATCTCTGGGTCAAAAAGTATGGATATTGTGATCACCTTTTTAGAATGACCCCAATTTTTCCCTTTTTCCTTTTCTAGAAGGATTGGACTTATTCATAACTCCACCTGCAGGGTACTAGTGTGCCTGTATAGGAAAGTCTCTTTATAAGAGGAAAAGTGGCATAATTGAGTTACAATCTATAAATATTTAAAAGCACATATTATGTGTAATACACTGAGTGAGTCTCTAGAGAAGATAGAAAGATAAACAAAACAAAATCTCTCTTGAGTAGTTTATAATCTAGAAGACCCATACATAGATCTTCATATTATAAATTACGATATAAAAATTATGAGGACTATAAAATGTTGGGAGAGCAGATAATGAAAGCTAACATTTGTGTAGTGCCTTAGGTCTTGAAAGGGGCAGCTAAGTAGTGCAGTGGATAGAGTGCCTAGTCTGGAGTCAGTAAGACCTGAGTTCAAATCTAGATTCAGATATTAGCTGGGTGACCCTGGCCAAATCACTTAACCCCATTTGCCTCAGTTTCCTCATCTGCAATATGAACTAGAGAAGGAAATGGCAAACCACTCCAGTATCTTTGCCAAGAAAACCTCAAATGGGGTCTTGAAGAATCGGAAATGACTGAAATGACTCAACAACGACAAATCAGGGCTTGAAAACCTCACATACTATCAGGTTTGATGGAGAGATTACTTCTGTATCAGGGAGGGTTTCATGCAGAAAGAGGCATTCAAAACTTTATCTGGTTGTTTTGACTTTTTTTCTGGTGTTGTTTTTACAACTTGTCTTTGCTTCTCTTTTCAAAATTTCCCTAGGTCATTCATTTATGGCCTCCTTACCAGAGGAAAGCCTTTTCCACTTTATGTACATTTTAATGCTCTTATCTTCTGTACCCTGAATGGCTTCCTTCAAGGATACTATTTAATTTATTGTGCTGAATATCCTGATGAATGGTTCACTGATGTCAGATTTACTTCAGGTAATTAACAACTTTACTCCAGTTCCCCTTTGTAATTCATTGTTTATCTCTTGCTTCTTTCTGCTCATGGCCACCACACACCAACAATTCACAGTCTTGTGGGTTCCCCTGCTTTTTAATTCTTTGAAGACTGTATCCATGACTTGCAGTTATACAACTCCAAAAGAACAGGCCTATTAAAAAGATGGGCCTTTGTTTTGGGAGAAACTGGATGTTGGAAAAAGAATTTTGCCATTTTCCAGAAGCAACCCAACTGCTCTTCTCTTCTTCAGTTCAAGCTGTGGCTCATTTGTGTTGTCTGTCCAAAATATCTATTTATCTATCTAGATATATAATAGCCTCATATGGGGAGGTGCCTATCTATAGATACAGATAGATATTAATATCTAACTATATAATAGATATCTACATTTATATTATAGATTTAGATAGCTATCTTTATACTACGGACATATTATATAGAAATAGTATAGATACAAAGATAGTTATCTATATCTGTATAGACACCAATATCTCTAGAGATACACTTATTTATATTATAGATCTATATCTATTTATAAATATCAATATCTATAAAGATACTGTCATTTCTTGAGATATTGCCATGTCTATATATTTTACTAATCATATCTCTACAGATATATCTTTAAAACTATAGATATATAAGGATATACCTATAGAGTTAACTCTAGCTATATTATCTCTATATATGTTTTACACATAAAATATACACATAGAAATATGTATATATACACATACACATGCAATACACACATATAGGTATATGTGCACATTCATTTTACATACACATTACAATACATACATGTATGCATGCAAACACACACATATAACATATATATGAAACAAGTACTCTGGCCTTACTCTTTGTGACATAGTTGCCTAGTATCTTTTGAACACATCACTAGTTCCCTCTAAGCAGTCAAAAATGTCTCTCTTCATCACTTAGTAAGCAGATTGGAACTAGTTACAAAATACTTGCACATGCTCCAAAATCTTGCCAATATACTTTTATTACATGTCATCATACATTACATGTATATTTAGAAGTAGGTGCTCCAGAATCTCCTACATGGAGAATTGCATCAGCTGCACTCTTTGCATGCTCATAAGAACTGGACTCATTGTCCATACTCTCTCTCTCTCTTTCTCTCTCTCTCTCTCTCTCTCTCTCTTCCTTCCTCCCTTTTCTTTCTGTTTTTCTTCCTTTCCTCCTTCCTTTCTCTTTCCCTCTTTCCCTCCTTCCCTCCCTCCTTCCTTCTTTTTCTTCTTTCCCTCTCTTGCTCCTTTTGTCTCCTTCCTTCTTTCTTTCCTTCCTTCCTTCTCCCTTCCTTCTCTTTCCTTCCTTCCTTCCTTCCTTCCTTCCTTCCTTCCTTCCTTCCTTCCTTCCTTCCTTCCTTCCTTCCTTCCTCTTTCTTTCTATCCACACATCTACACATACACATAAACTAAATAGATAAGGAACACCTATTGCCTGAATTATGATTGGCAGTTTGATAGAAAACCTATAGAACTCATCTGTCAGTATATACACATATGCATACAAGCTAGGACATATATACCCACATATATGTGTTTGTATGTATTTGTACTAAGAGTCATTCTATAAGTTTGCCCATTGAACTTCAAATCCTAGTGTTGGCAATAAGTGGTACTCTTTATCTGCTTGGTTTTAGATGAGAAAAAAAGTAAGACAGACTGACCATGAGGCAAGAGTGAGGCATAACCTATGTATAGATCCATTGGTATTATCATGATATCAAGAGAAATTGAGAGAGGAGTGAGCCCCCTATCCCCATGGCAAAACTACAGGTGGGCATAGATACTTGTCACACAGGATGGGGCAGGTATGAATGAGTTGTCAATATTTTTAGACATGAGTACTTTCATATTTAATTTCTGAAAGTAAAAAATATTGAGGAACAAAAACAGCATTTAGAAGTGCCTGTCTTCTATTCAGGAAGATCTGGGTTTGAATTCAGCCTCAGATTTTTTACTTGCTCTGTAATCTTGAACAAGTCACTTAAGGCCTCTGTCAGTTTCCTTATCTATAGACTAAGACTAATTATACCTGTAGTACTTGTCTCCAAAGGTTGGTCAGAAACTCAAATGAGACAATGTGTGTAAGGTGTTTTATCAACTTTAAAGTGGAACATAAATGATTATAAATAAATGAGCCCCAGGTCTTTTAAAGGCACAGATTGGCTAACTGTTGCTTTCTTGAATCACTCTTTTGATCTGGCTATTATGGCAATGCAAGATGTCTCAAGATACAGGGCCTGAGACAAAAGCCCTGATTTGCCATACCCTGCAGTTGGCTCAGGTCACGGAGGCTAACTGGGATCTAGTTGTTTTTCTGCAATTATTTAACTAATGTATATAAGTTTAAAGATCAGAACAACTTGAATTTTCTATGTATTATTTGCTTTCCTTGCCTAGGTATCCTTTTATTTTTCTTGGGGATGGCAATCAACATTCACAGTGACCATTTATTGCGCCAGCTCAGAAAGCCTGGAGAAACCTCCTATAAGATTCCACAAGGTAAAAAATGATCATTTCTTTCCTGTCCTCATTCCTAAGTTTTTTGAGAGACACATATTAATTGGTTAATTCATTATCAGCTGCTGTGGGCTACTCAGTGTCCAGCACTTAAGCATGACTGGAGATGTGAATAAGAAATGACCAGGCCATGTGGGTAGTTCAAGGAAGAACCATGAACTCCATTTATCGATTCTTAGTACAAGGTTTTTATAGAGCAAAAGAGGCAAAGAAAGGGGACTCAAGCTTTCTTATTCATTATCTTAGTCTGTTATATCGTGGAAGGAGCACAGATTAGATAATTTGATAAGGATTTGTTATCTGGGTGACTAAAGTCTTAGGGTAAAACCTTTGATCTAGGCCTCAGGTACTTCCTATTGTAGCCGCAGTCATAAATGGATGCTATCGAGAGCAAACTTCAAAGCCAAAGTTGCAATCCTCAAAATATATCACGTTTAGAGCTGACCACCCAAAGATACCTGAGTGTTGAATCAAATATCTTAATAACTAAAATCTTGGGGTATAGCCTATTGATCTCAGAACTCAAGTAACATCCTTATAAGTGTAACCCATAACAAAGAACTCAGGAGCTAACTTAACAAAAAAGTCACATCTCAAAGAGATTCTTGTTTTAAAGTCCACTATTAGGAGTTAATATCCTAGTCCTGAACCAGGCCTCTTTGGCTCCCCACAATCAGCCAGTCATTCAACAAACATCTGTTAGGTATCTACCATGTACAAAACATTGTGGTTGGTGTGGAAACAGTTAGGTAAAGAAGACAGAGCCTTTTTTTCCATCAAAAAGCTTATATGCCAGTGTAGTTGTGAGTAGATTAAATACTTTACAGATTAGAACAGGAAATGGATCTAAGGGGAGATCAAAGGGCTGTGAGGTTAGATGAGCAAGGATTTGCTTCTAAGTGTGGGGATTGAGAAAGACTTTCTGAAACAGGGAGATCTTGAGGTGGTCTTCCAAAGAGTGATTTCAATAGGTGGAAATGGGGTAGAGGGTTGGTCCGGACAGGTTCAGGCATTTTTGGGATCAGAGTGAGCAAAGACAGGGAAGCAGAAAGTTGGGGCATAAAAGTATGATGAATAAGGCAGTTTAGCCTGAGTGTAGAAGGCTCAAGAGGAAGCATCATCAAGGTAGTCTAGAAAAGCATGCCAGAACCAGGCCTCATTCAGGCTTTTCTGATGCCTCATGGAAGGGGAATACCATCTCTTCATAACTGTGCCTTTTTCATAGACCACATTCTCTATTCCCAGACACAGAGTATCTTGAGTCACTGTCCAGTTTTCCAGGGCAGTGGGCTGGTCCTGGTTGGAGTTTGACTTTGGCAATATCACTTTTAAAAATTTGTTTTGGACAGCTTAGACATCATGCTATAATAGGAAGAGAACCAGATTTCAAGTCAGGGAGCCCTGGGAATCTGATAGTGTAATGGATAGAGCACTGGGCCTGGAGTCAGGAAGACCTGAATTTAAATCTGGCTTCAGACACTTACTAGCTGTGATACCCTGGGCAAGTCACTTAACGCTGTTTTCCTCAGTTCCTCATTTATAAAATGAGCTGGAGAAGGTAATGGCAAAGCACTTCAGTATCTCTGCTACGAAAACCCTGAACGGAGTAACAAAGAGACAAACACTACCAAAAGATGGCTGCACAACAAAGCCACTTACCTCCCTGAGCCTCAGTTTCCTATCTGTAAAATGGACATAATAATAACACTTTCTTCATCAAAACCGCATGAGACACTGTATGTCAAGTGCTTAGGAATAATAAATCAGTAAACATGTGTTAAATGACTACAATGTATTAGGTGCTAAGAATGTAAAGACAAAAAAATGAAACAATCCTTGTTTTAAGGAGCTTATATTATATTGGGGGAAGACAAGATCTACCTAAATAAGGAGAGGGACTAGACCTGAGCTTTCATTGGTAAAGGTCACTCTTAGGTGAGGAAATTCTCTCCACCTATGCAGGTTGGCATCTTTTCTGCCTCTTAAAGTTTTAGATATTTGCCTAGGTCATTATGAGGATTTTCTCAGGGCTACTTGACCAGCATGTGACAAAGGTAGGCCCTGAACACAGATCTTCCTGGTTCTAAGATTGATTCTCTAGCTGCTAAACCATCCTGTGTCTCATACTATTGTGATTGTACCCAGAGATACTATAGTACATTAAAACTGGATTGCAGGAAGAGAGAATCCAAGTTATACAGTATCCTCTTAATTCTCCTGGTCTTACCCTGCTCCTTCATCTCATTGCCCTTATTTCATTAAATCCAGTAGATTCTCCTGTAACTGGAAGCCTGTTGTTATATACTTATTGTATTCTAACTTATTTTATATTTCTTTGTATACATGTCTCCCATGAGACTTTTGATCTTCTTGAGGGCAGGAATTGTCTTACTCATCTTTGTCTTCCCTTGTACCCCCAACCCAGTGCCTAGCATGGTGGCTGGTACTTAATAGATACTTAATATATGTTTGTTGAATGAAATGAATTAATTAATGGAGAAAAACTATAAGGAATGCTTTAGCAAGCAATGACATTGGATTCTTATTCCTGAAAATGTATAGAATCTCAAGGAAAATAAGGGGAAAAAGGAGGTTAAAAAGACCTCAAATTATATTAAAAAGTGGTAATCATCAGAACTATTTGGTATCAGTTAAAACATGGAAAATGGAACAATATTAACAGATTAAGGAAGAATCAGAAATAATCAAACTCAAAACTCAATGTCTGGTAAACTCAAGAACATAAATTACTTGTGGAAGAGCTCCCTATTTGTTAAGAATTTCTGGGAAAACTGGAAAGCAGTTTGTCAGAATTTATGCTTAGACCAACATTTTACCCCCATATACTACAATAAATTTAAATTGATTAAACCTAAATATTAAAAGTCATATGTTTGAAAAGAAAAAAAAACAAATCTAGAAGAAAACAAGATTAGGTACATTTGAAAGCTATGATTAGGGGGAGAATTTTTAACCAAATAAAGGATAGAGATGATTATCAAAGATAAAATAGGTAATTTCTATCACATGAAATTGAAAAGCCCACACTCTCCTTACCCCCTGTCATTTACAAAATTTTGCTGGGAAAAATTATTTTACTTTCAAATATCTATGAGGAGGGTCTAATATCCAAGATACATAGGGAATAAGCATGTGCATCCAAGACCCAGAGTCATTCCCCAATTTATAAATGGTCAAAGGATTTAAACAAATGATCCTCAAAAGAAACCTGGCAGATGGCTAACAACTGTATGAAAGATGTTACAAATCATTAATAACAAGAAATTCATACCAGAACAAACCTGAGGTTTTACCTCATTCCCAGAACACTGACAAAAGTGCAAAAGATGAGAATAATCAATATCTGAAGGGTTGTAGAAAGATGGGTACACTAATATAATATTGGTGGAGTTGGGAATCAGTCTAATGATTCTAGAAGGCAGTTTAGAATTGTGCTAAAAGTAGTGACTAAAATATCCTTGCCCTTTGACACAGAGATCCTACTGCTAGGCATACAAACACACATATATACCTATATAATACATACAAACATACATATATACCTATATAACATGTATTTATACATATGCATGTATAAATAATACATGTTATATATTTTTATATATTAGTGTATCATATATGCAATTATGTATTTTTGATTATTGTTCCTGACATGCTTTTGTCAGTTGGGGAACTCTCTGTATGGAAGCCTCATTCATTAGTATAGATTGGCAACTCATTTGCAATTTCAGTCTTACTGTCTTTCTTGAACTGAAGGGTTGTTTGCCTTTCCCGTGACCAGTGTATCTCACAGACAGGACTCAAATCCAGGTCTTCTTCCTTCCAAGCTCAGTTATCTTTCCACCACATCATATGGCCTCTCATATAGCTATTACAAATAATATTGTTAATATTTTGTATTAGTATAATATTACATTATTAGTTCATCAGAATGTTGCAAAATAAAATATCTTGTGATATCTTCAGGAGAATGTCATTACCAGAGTCTGGGAAGGAGAGAGCATTTCATGTATAGGGAATAGCCTGAGTGAAGATAGAGAAGAATATGAGATGTGCATAGTTGATGGACAGTATCCAGGTCCACTTTGGCTAGAGCACAGATCTTATGCTGGCAGGAATATTAGCTAAAGCTACACAAGTGGGTCAGAGTCAGATTGTGTAGGATCTTGAATGTCAGGCAAAGGAAATTTATTGAGCAGATGAGTGACATAAGGATGATTAGTTTGGGAACTATTTGAAAGATGAGTTAGAGGCAGAATGGAGGGGAAGCAGGAAGACCTGGTAGCAGGCTTTTTTTTGTAGCAGGCTTTTACAAGTTGTTTCATTCATTGTATTTGGTCCAAAGCACTCAACACACACTTCCTGGCACATAGTATGTGCTTAGTAAGCACAGTTGATAGAGTACTGGGCTTGGAATCAAGAAGGCTCATCTTCATGAGTCCAAATCTGGCTTCAGACATTAGCTGTGTGACCCTGGGTAAGTCACTTAACCCTCTTTATCTTAGTTTCTTCATCTGTAAAACGAGCTAAAGAAAGAAATGGTAAACTTCTCCAGTAGTTTTGCCAAGAAAATCCCAAATGGGGTCCAGAAGAGTCAGACAAGACTGAATAGTACAATAGTTTAGTACAACATAGTATAACATATTACAAACATCAGATGTAGGGTTTGAACCCAAGCCCTCTGACTCCAGGAGGAGAGAAATGTAAGAAATATTGTAGAGATGGAATCAATAGGAGCTGGTAACTGGTTGGATATGAAATTTGAGAGAGGGTGCATTTTTCCAACCTTGTTTTTCAGTCACATCCACTCCTGCTGTCTTTGTGTTTCCAAATGACTGAAGGATAAACATGTTTCTTAGACATTAGCCCAGCAAGAAAAAAAAAACAGAAAAATATATAAATGGCCAAATTCCAAAAGGTTGTGATTATTCTAAGCATTTGAACTTGTGTTCAAATGCTCACAAGTGTCCCTTCTTATGAGTCCAGAAAGAAAGGCCTTGTGTGGGGTGCAATTTTCCAAGTCTTGGGCCTGGTAGAGAACCTGCGTGTAGAACACTTTGATTAAGTTTAAATTGTTGATTTTTAGTTATAGCTGGAACTCAAATGTGTTTCCACATTATACACTGATAACAGGAATATAGTCAGTCTTCTTCCAAGAGAAAACCAAACATTCAGAATCAATAGAAGCATAATTCCTGTAGAGGGAGGGTAAGCTCATCTTTTTCACATTAAGCTTGCATAGATCAAATTTTCTTCTAGCAGGGGACTGTAAATGTCAAAACAGTACCTAATGATGTTTTATCTTTTCATGTTAAAATTTATTTTCATAACTTGAATGTCATGTATTTTTAAAGTCATATGACTTAGCTGGGCTGCTATTTTGTAATATACTCCTTTGCAGCTTTTGAGTCTGCAGGGTAGAGGTAGGTAGGGGAGAAGAGGGCTGACATAATTTCATAGTATAGTGATGGAGTCACAGAATGGTCTTAGAATCAGAAAACCTGGGTCCAAGATTGCCCTCAGGCATGGACATGCTCTATGACCTTGGTCAGGTTATCCTACCAGACTGAACCTCAGTTTCCTGTAAAGTGGAGATAACAATGCTCGTATTTCTGTATTTCTCTGAGTGGTGAGCAAAGTCTTTAATAGACTGTGAAATACTATGTAAACTCTTCTGCAGTTTAGCATTATTATACTTATAGGTCAGGCTCCCAAAGAGACATCTTTATCATAATTCTGAGGAAAAGTAATGATAGAGAAGGAAACTAAAGCAGACTAAAACTAAAAAGGCAGACAAGTTCTCATAATGCCAGGCCATTAGGCAAAATTTCTAAGGGTAGAAAGTTAACACTGCTTCTTTCTTTTCTTTTTTTCTTTTTTTTTGGGGGGTAGACTCTTTTTTTTTTAAACAGATGCTTTATTAACTTCTGTTTTACATCATTCATTTCCACCAGATTTTGAGTTACAATCATTTCCCCCCCATTATTCCCCTACCCAACCTCCCAGAATAGTAGTCCCACAAGATATCGCTTCCTCCAATCTGCTTTCTCCCATACCTTCTCCCATACCACCTTTGGCTTTTCCATTAGAGAAGGTGAGTCTTTGCATCCCAATGCCTGCACACCTTATCTCCCTATTACAAGCAAAAGAGTATTAATAATAGTATTTATATATATTTGAAACATTTAATGTTACGACCTCGAATTTCAGATCCATTTCCTTCCTCCCTTGTCACCCATTCCCTCTTGGGAGATAAGTAATTCAGTATATGTTGTACATGTCTAGCTATGCAAAACATTATAATAGTAGATATATTGTACAAGGCTGCTTATAATTCCCTCCCACTCATCCCACCCCCCACCTGGTCCATTCCCTACATGATCCTGTCCCTCTTCTATAGTGGGTACTTCCAACCTCCCCTCCCCCCAAGGATGCCTCCCATCCATCATCCCTCCTCTCATCCCCCTTCCCCCTATTCTGCTGCAAGTTGAGATATCCCATTTATTATGTATGTCATTCTCTCCCTGAACCAAATTCAATGAGAATGTGGTTTTGCCTTTTTGTGCCTTCCTATTCTCCCCCTCCCTTGCAACCACTTCCCCTTGCTTCTTCTACATGAGATAGTTTACCCTACCCTGTCTTTCCCCATCTCCTCTTGCCACTTTCCTCTCTCACCTCATAATTTCATCCCTTAAGTATTCTCCCTTCCCAACAAATTCAACCTATGCCCTCTATCCATATACACACACATTCACATATGTATTCATATGACCACACACCCTTCTTCCATTATTTTCATAGTGAGAAAGATGTCATCAGTCACAGTTATTGTTTTTCCATATAGGAATGTAAATAGTTCAACTTTGATAAGTTCCTTTTGATTTCTTTGCCCTGATTACCTTCTCAGGCATCTCTTCCTTCTTGTGTCTGGATGTCAAATTTTCTATTCAATTCTGGTTTTTTCCTCAAGAATGCTTGAAAGTCCTCTATTCCACTGTATGACCATATTTTCCCCTGAAACAAGATACTCAGTTTTGCTGGGTAGGTGACCCTTGGGTTCATTCCCAGTTCTTTTGCCTCTGGAATATCATATTCCATGCCCTTCGATCCCTCAGTGTAGAAGCTGCCAGGTCCTGGGCTATTCTGATTGTGTTTCCACAATATTGAAATTGTTTCTTCCTGGCTGCTTGTAGTATTTTCTCCTTGATCTGGGGATTCTGGAACCTGGCTATGATATTCCTGGGAGTTTTCTTTTTGGGATCTTTTTCAGGAGGTGATCAGTGGATTCTTTCAACCTCTATTTTGCCCTCTGGATCTAGAACATCAGGGCAATTTTCCTTGAGAATTTCTTGGAGGGTGATTTCTAGGTTCTTTCTTTGATCATGGCTTTCAGGTAGTCCAATAATTTTTAAATTGTCTCTCCTGGATCTATTTTCCAGGTGAGTGGTTTTTCCCATGAGATATTTCACATTGCCTTCTAATCTTTCATTTGTTTGGATCTGCTTAACAGCATCTTGATTTCTCATAAAGTCATTAGCTTCCATTTGCTCCAGTCTAACTCTGAAGGAATGAATCTCCTCAGTGAACTTTTGAGATTCTTTTTCCATCTGGCAAATTCGACTTTTTAAGGCATTCTTCTCCTCATTGCCCTTTTGGGCCTCCTTTGCCATTTGAGCTAGTCTATTTTTTAAGGTGTTGTTTTCCTCAGTCAGGCTGTTGACCCTCATTTCATACTTTTCCTGCATCCTTCTCATATCTCTTTCTAATTTTTCCTCCACTTCTCTTATTTGATTTTTAAAGTCTTTCTTAAGGTCCTCTATGGCCTGCAACCCGCTCATGTTTTCCCCTGGGGCTTTTGGAGCAGGACTTCTGACCTCACAGTCCTTTTCCTGCTCTATGCCCCCAAAATAGGAGTCTAGGGTTGCATTTTTCTGTTTCCTTTGCCTTGGCATGTTGTCACTTAATTACTTGACTTTTGGGCTTGTTGCCACACTATGGCTTTAAGGCCAGATAGAGGAATTTTCGTCCCGAACGTGTGGGGGGCAACTTCCGTTTCTGGCAAGCTGTAAACCCACCCACAACTTCCACCCTAGATCACAATCCAGATCCAGGGAGGTTAAAGCAAGAGCGATTACCCCCCAAGACTGATCGCTGGATCTCCCCACGATTTGTAGGCTGGGAGCCAGAGCTTCCTCTGAAAACTCCAAAATGGCATGTCTCCTCAGAGGCTTCTAACCTCCAGGGGAGGGAGCTGACGCATTCCCCAAATACAGGTCCCAAAGTCCATAGGACACTAACCTCTTACTTTGTCCTAGGCATGTCTATGTTGATAATTCTGGAGTCGCCAAGGCTGCTGGTGTTCTGGGGTTCCTCCAGCTGGCTGCTGGCCCTGCCGCCCTGGGGCTAAAACCTCGGCTCAGTGGACCTGGGCTCAGCTCGGCTCCTGCGCTCTGCGCTCTGCGCTCTGCGCGCTGCCAGCTCCCATACCGCTGAGCTGGTCCTTCCTGCAGGGCTGCTGGGCTGTCCTCAGTGGAAGGTTAGCTTCTCTGTGTCGTTTTGTGGGTGCTGGGGCTCCAGAAGTTGTTCAGAGTCCTTTTTTACATAGTTTGGGGGGATTCTGGGGGCAGAGAGGCTTGGACGAGCTGTTTCTACTCCGCCATCTTGGCTCCGCCCCCCGCTTCTTTCTTTTCTAATCTATATCTATCTATATCTATACCTGTATCTATATTTATAGTTATCTCTATCTTGATCTCTATCTAGAATCATCTAAATTTTCAGATTAAAACACATGCACATTTGTATGCATACATATTTGCATAGCATATATACATTCATTTATATAGATAAAAATATGTATAGGTGTACATGTTTTATTGATGCTCTTTAGAAAGCCCTATAGCTACTTCCCAATAATAACCCCATCCCTGTAGAACCCTTCCTTTAGCAAAGTGTTCAAGTAAACCAAATCAAAACATTGATCATGTCTGGTAGTATATGCCTTGTTCTACACCTGTAGTCCATCACTGCTCTGAAGAGAGGAGGGAAGTATGTTTCACTATCAAGGACGTGGAATTAAGACGAGTTTTCCCATTGACCAGAGTTCTGATGCCTTTCCTTGTTTTTTTTTATATTAGAGTGGTCACTGTGTTAATCGTTCTTTTGGTTCATGCAAGTGTTCCCATTTTTCCTGAATAATAATAACAATGACAATAGTAATAGCTAGCTTTTATATAGTTCTTTAAGGTTTGCAAAACACTTTATATATCCATTATCTTAATAAAGATAATGAATGCTTCATATTTGGTTTTTCTTATGGCGCAGTTCTAATCAAGTATGTTCATTTACCACAATTTGTCTAGTTATTACCAGACTGATGACCACCCACTTTGTTTCTAGTTTGTTGTTGTTTTTTGCTCCTGCAAAAAGATTTACTTTGAGTATTTTTGATTATATGGATCCTTTCCTTCTAACACTTTGTTATCTTCTGGAATAGGATGATTTTGATTTTGAATGAAGTCCCAACCAACTTCCATGAACTCTTTTTTTTTCTTTTTGGAGGGCAATTGGAGTTAAGTAACTTGCCCAAGGTCACACAGCTAGGTTTTTGTTTGTGTGTGTTAAGTGTCTGAGGCCGGATCCGAACTCAGGTCCTTCTGACTCCAGGGCTGGCACTCTACTCACTGTGCCACCTAGCCTCCCCTAACTTCCATAAACTCTAATCGATGCAATACACATCTTCTATGTAGTATTAACAAAAATCATAAAACTTGTTGTAGATAGAGGGAGTAGAGGGCAGAAATAAAAAGTCAATATGTCGATGCTCTGTGATTTCAGAGGTTTGTTAGACAGACATAGACCCTTAGACAGAAGCTTAGCGAGATTGAGTAGTCCATCATCATAAAACTAGTACTGAAAGAGGCAAAATTTCAACACAGGTTTAACTGACTCCAGGTTCAACATCTGCTATGGAATGCTGGGAAAAGGGGAGAAATAATAAAAGTTTTGGCAAATAAGAATGAACAAGTATGACTTTTGTTTTGCCTTTAGGAAGACTGAGATAGAGGTAGATGGATGGCTTGGTAGATAGAATGCTGGGTCCCAAGTCAGGATAACCTACGTTCGAATCTGGCCTCAAACACTTAATAGTGTGATGGTGGGCAAGTCACTTAATATCTGCTTGACTCAGTCTTCTTAAATGTGAAGTGGAGACAATAATGGCAGCTATCTCTCAGGGTTGTTATGAGGATCCAATGAGATAATATTAGTAAAGACTCCGGTTTTAGTAGGTACCATCTAAATGCTTATTCCTTTCCTTTTGGGAGGTGACTGATGGTTTGAAGTAGATGCCTTCTCTTCAGTCAGGCTCTGGAACAATTAAAGGTAGAATTTCTTTTTGGTGAGAGAACATGATCTCTGATGACAAAATGAACCTGGTCTTTGCTAGATTTCAGATTAAAAAGTACACCTTAGTGAACAGAGATCTCTGGCAGAATCTGGACTTCCAAGAGAAGAGTCCTAGCCAAGCACTGCTATGTGGGTTTCTAAACACAACCCAGTTTAAACCTATGTTAACAGGACAGCTAGGTGGCATGGTAGATAGAGCACTGGCCTTGGAGTCAGGAGGACCTGAGTTCAAATATGGCCTTAGACATTTGTTATTTATTAGCTGTTTGACCCTGTGCAAGTCATTTAACCCTGATTGCCTAGTTAAAAAACCTCCAACACAGACACACAGACATACACAGACACACACACACACACAGACACATACACACCCCTTATGTTAACCATTTGAGTGTCTATTTGAAATAGAGGGAGGGTAATAATTCTTGTGATAACTCATTATGCTGACTTGGATGTTTGAATCTTCTAAATGTAGGAGGATTGTTCACTTACATATCTGGAGCCAATTACTTCGGTGAGATTGTGGAATGGATTGGCTATGGCATGGCAACCTGGTCACCCCCAGGCATGGCCTTTGCCTTTTTCTCATCATGTTTTCTTGGAAAACGAGCTTATCACTATCACAGGTAAGCACCGAGAGCAAATGTTCTCTTTTATACCACTTTATTTCTTGTAAATGCACTTACTTAGTTGCAAAGTTGAATATTTGTTTTGATTTAGGATAGGCAGAGGAAAATTTGGCTTTATAGGTTTTTGATTTCTTTGAATACCTAAATAACAAAGATTAGAATCAATATGACAAAACTCTATCTTTTTGAGGTGAAGTTAAACCCACATGGGCAGCTAGGTGCACAGTGGACAGAGCATTAGACCTGAAGTCAGGAAGACCTGAGTTCATATCCCACTTCAGGCACTTACCAGCTGTGAGACTGGGCAAATCACTTAATCCTGTTTGCCTCAGTTTCTTCATCTGTTAAATGAGCTGCAGAAGGAAAAGGCAAACCACTTCAGTACCTTCACCAAGGAAAACTCTGAATGAGATCACAAAGAGTTGGACACAACTCAACAATAACAATGACAAAATAAACCAACAAGCAAATGGTTTTGTATTAAGCTTTCCTTGACAAATGTTTCTTCAAAGTGCTACTTAGTGTGTTTGAGAAGTGAAAGTCTCACTGGACTCTGGAACATAGATGGATTAATATGTGTCACAGCTTAGGAAAGCTGCCAAGAAGCTGGAGGATGACTGAGTTAGTGAAAGGTCTTGAGTTCATGCCAGCTGACGACTGACTGAAGGAAATGGGAATGTTTAGCATGGAAAAGATTTAAGTAGGCCATAATCTCTGTATTTGAAGATGTCACAGAAAAAGGAATAGAGTTGTTTTATTTGGTCCTACAGGATTGGTTGATTGAATGTTGTCCTTTGTTCTTGAAGACCAAAATGCCATCGCTATGCTAGAGTTAAGTTTCAGTGTATCTGACCAATATGAGTTTGGAATGCTCTAATACAGGTCAGGTGAAAATAGCCCATGTGAACATTTGGGGTGGATTATCTAAATGCACATCTTGTGTCTGATTGTCCTGTGACAATCACAGTGGGGGAAGGTGTTTCTCTCTTAGTTATTGCTTAGTTATAAGATTTCTAGAGGGTGGAATCAGGAGCAATGGGTGGAAGGGTTAGGCGTAGATTGGACTAGATTCTTTTTTCAGATATGAGTGGGTCTAGATGACTTTTGAGGTTCTTTCCAGGTCTCAGATTCTGTATTTCTGTTCTGTTGCAGTTATGAGTGATTTTAATGAATGAAAAAGTATTTATTAAATACTTATTTTTTTCCGGAGACCATGCTGAGCACTGAGGGCACAAACAAGGAAGATGGTTCTTGCCCCCAAGGAGTTTACCTTCTAGTAGGAGAAAATGACACATATAGAAGAATGGTGGGTAGGGAAGGGTATTCTAGTCAGGGGAAGTCATAGAACAATGATTGGAGGCACAGGATAGTTGACTGACAAACATGTTCTTATAGAGAATGGTAGTGCTGGTCTTGGAGTTAGATCTGGAAAGAGAGGTGGTGGTTGCTAGGTTGGTACATAACTTGGTGATATAGCAGAGAAGTAACCAGAAAGTGGTACTGAGGGCCTAAGGTGTGATCTGGGGAACATTCACCAATAAGAGCTCAGGGTCATGGGGTGAGACCTTCAGTTCTAGATGGAGGTAGAAGGTAGAGAGCAATCAGTGTGGCATGGAGATGGCTGGGGAGTGTCAAAGAAGATCTGAGATTTCTAGTCAAACTATTCATTAGTGCTTGCCTCTTGACAAGAGTAGGTACATTTAATTAGCTGGGGTCATCGACTCTGTGTGTGTGTGTGTGTGTGTGTGTGTGTGTGTGTGTGTGTGTGTGTGTATGCCTTATGTTTAGTGAAACTCATTTTAAATCCTATAGAGTAATAAAATATTAAAGTTGGAAGGGGCCTTAGATTTTTGGTATAAACTGTTCATTTTCTAGATAAGAAAACTGCAACTCTGAAGGGTTGATTTGTTCAGGTAATGAGTAGTACTGGGATTTAAACCTACTCATTTTGACTTCCAAATCTACCCTTTCCAGGGACTAACAATTGTTAGTGGAGTAGACATTACAGAGTCAAGTTATAGAGTAAAAAGATCAGCATGCTTAAAACTACAGAGGAAAAATCCACTGGCAAGTCTAGTGGGATGATTACCTTAATTTTCCAGACACAGTACATCAATTCCTCCACTAGTCTTTCTCTCGGGTCCCCTTGTGGGATGGAGATAACACTGGGCTCCCAAAAAAGCTATGGAAATGAAGAATAAACTCCAGCAGATTCCCCCAAGCTGGAGGCTCTTTAAGTATAGGCCTGATGATAAAATGAATCACTTTTATCTGATGCTCAATCTCATTAATTTCAGAAAGGTTCAGCACCAGAAGGCTGACCACCAAATTTGTTTTTGACCACAGCAATTGATGATAAATGTCTACTAAGGCAGAGAGGGGACTGTGGTCTAAATTGGAGGAAGGTGTACTCACAAAGACAGTCACATAGCTTTGAAGTAAAATCAATGGAAGTATGTCTATATCTTTTAATATATCTTAAGCTAGCTCTAGTTTTATTGGTATTCATGTTAAACTATTGGCTTTGATTGAGTTTGCAGTCAGCTAAAAGTAATAAGTTTATTTCTCATGACCTGCTACCAAATCAGAACTCTTCATCATACACTCATGCAATTGATTTTTTTAAACTTATGTATGGTATTTAATATTTATCCCTATCAAAGATAATCTTTCTATTGGTTTTAGCCTGTTGAAATCTTTGGAGATCTTGATTCTGTCATAGAGTGTATTAGCTCTACTTACTGGCTTTATGCCATCAGTAAAACTGATAAGTGTGGCTTCTATGCCTTCATTAAGTTCCTCATAAAAATGTTTAATAGAAAAGGGCTGAAGATAGGCTGATGGATGGCTCCCTCAAGGCTGATATTGATTTAGTAATTGATTTCCTTTTGAATCAATTGTTAAAGCTGGTGGGGATCCACCTAACTTTTACTAGCCAGCTTTATCTTGTCCTCATTTATGTATTCTCTACTCAGAATAGCACCAAATTCTTCTTATTTCCTCCTTATTGTGCAAATAGGAAGGCACAAGTAAGTCCTTATGACTCATCAACTAGACCTTTTATGGATTGTTCATATAAATAACTAGAATTAACTTCTTTCCTCTTCTTTGACCAGCTCATTGTAGCAAGAAAACTTTCCTGAAAAGGAGATGGTTTTTATCTGGACATTTCCAGGAATTTTGAATGGCCCCTGGTAGGCAATGCACTCCTAAGCCTAGAGCTTAAGGATTTAACTTATCTGCAAGTTAGTGAATCACAGAGCTATGATAAATACTAGAAGGATTTCTTGACTTAGAAATGATATATTATCAGAAATGAACTGGGATTTCAGGGACAGGTCCTGTGTAAAGTAAGCTCTGGCCTTCTGTGTGGGCTAAGTTCATAGTCAACCACATGGTGTGATTTCAGGATTCTTAGACAGCTTCTCACTGCCTATTCCCTAACAATGTCCCACCTCTTAATCATTGACCAAAATCTCACTGTTGTTCAAAACTCTGACCCCTGTTCAGATTCAGATTTCCAGAGAGTTCACACTTTAAATTGTTATGGATTCTTCAGTTATAGTGTGAAAAGGTTTCAGATATATTCCTTTCTGTTGGCTTTAAGTGCTATGGGAAGGAGAAAACATAAAGGTATTAGTGCCTGAGAGAAATAGGGAGGAAGCACAAGGGCAGAATGAGGAGGCTGAAGGTGTCCAATGTAATTTTCATGTACTTTATGATAGTATCTATGTCCATCCTTGACCATGATTATCTGGGGCTCTATTCCCTGTCTGACTTAGATCAAACTGACAATTTTATGTGGATATCAACTTCTCTCCTTTCTTTGGTTTAGTTTATAAGAAGCCAGATAACCAAGAGAGAGAGTGTAGGTCAATGAAGCAGAAGAGAAGGGCCTAGATAATCCTAGGAGATTCTAGGATTTTATTGCTGAGAGACCTACTTAGTCTAATCCAACTTCCTCATTTTGTAGATGAGAAGACTGAAATTTAGAGATTTGTGTAGACTTGTCCAGAGTCATATAGCCAGTGGAAAGAGCAGAGCCTATACTCAAATCCATGTCTTCTGATTCCAAAGCCAGTGTTCCTTCCACAAAATAACTCCCCTCTATTGCATGTCATTTTGTGGCAGTTATTTGCGGAATGGCTCTTGAATAAAAGAGGGTGGGCTAGAGCGCATTAATTCTGTCATTCACCCTTCTTTTGCAGGAAGGAGCAGAATATCAGCATGCTTCATTCATCTCTTGCCCATCACTTGCTCAAAGTATTAATTATGTTCCTTCTTTTCATCTAGGTTCTATCTCAAGAAGTTTCAAGACTACCCTAAGTCTCGGAAAGCCCTGATTCCTTTCATATTTTAAAACCACAGATGATAGAAAAGAATGGAAAACTTTCAAGCTGCTGAACTTAACAACTTAGTTACTTTGTAAACAATATTAATAATAGCCTTTATATAGGGATTTTAAGTTTGCAAAGTGCTGTACAAGTATTATCTCATTTGATCTTCATAACCCTGTAAGGTAGATGCTACTAATACTACTATTTTACAGATGAACTGAGTCTGAGAGAGGTTCAGTAAAATTTGCTGGTGTTTTAAGAAGGATTTACATCTTAAATCTTCCTAACTTCATTTCTAGCATTCTAGTCACTGTGTAATAGCTAACATAGCTGATGGCTTGAACTCACCAAGCTAAGCCTCTTAGTCTGATGACTGGAGGCCTGATTATATCTGAGTGGTTGGTTTTCCATCTTGCTGGCCACACTCAACATCCAACATTAATGTCACCATTTTCTCTCAAAGCCTGATTGATTTTTCTTTCTAAATGGGAACTCTTTATGGCCTCTTCTGAAGCATAAAGTTCTCTCTCTCTCTCTCTCTCTCTCTCTCTCTCTCTCTCTCTCTCTCTCTCTCTCTCTCTCTCTCTCCCTCCCTCCCTATGTGTTTATATGTATATATACATATATATCTACACACATACATTCATATGTATATATCCTTTGGATGGCCCAACTGCAAAGACTTATTGGTTAAATCAATGCTAATCAGGTCTCTTCATGAAATTAAAAAATGAAATTGAAGTTTGTTATATTTTGTGATTCAACCCTGGAAACAAATCTGAATGTTCATAGCAGCTGCTATGGGTATCATATTGGCAATGTAGTAGCTAATCTTCATGAGTTGCTTTTAGAGAGGCAGTGTGGCATAGTCAGTAGATCAGGAAGATCTGGGTTTGAATCCTGTCTTTGTTAGCTATATGACTGTGGATAAGTCATTTTACCTCTAGTTTCTTCATTTGTAAAATGAGGGGCTTAGATTAGGTAGCCTCTTTCTGTTCTATGAAAGCATTTGCCTTCTTGTGGACAGCTCTCTGATGATGAAGCTCTCTGAATTAGCATAGTCCCATAGACTATTCCTTGGAAAATAGACCTGTCACTGACACTGGCCCTGGGCAGCTGCAGAATAAGGAGTGTGGCAGAAGGGAAAAATGAAGAAACATTATATGGATAGTCTTTGAGTTTGCTCTTTTCCCTACCCTTCTGTGAAAACACGCTTTTTCCTCAAGGAAACTTTTAATGTAAGATTTTGGTGGGTTATTTCATTGGACATGAGACTTATAGGATAAAGCATAGGTCTCTATGATCAAGGTCCCTCTCCTTGATCAGCTCCATCAGAGAGAGACCTGTAACTGTACAAGGAGGCAGTGGGTATTGTAGAGATAACCAAAGGCAATTGGCATACATGCTTTGTCAAGAAATCTATAGGAAGGATCTAGGCATCTTAGGTGTATCCTTTGTCAAAATTTCATAGAGGGATATGAACTAGCATGGTAACATAATATAAGAAGGTACTGGTGGGTACCCTCATAGATGATTATCACTGATCTGTTTGAAGATGATAATGAATACTACCCCATTTTACTTAAAAAGTACTTTAAATTGCTTAATTAAATTTAATTAAACATGAATAAATGTTTAAGTTAATATCTTTACTATTACCTTCATTTCTAAATATACTTACCCCCCCTTTAACTATAACCTATGCTTTGTAATGAAGAATAAAATAATAAAAAAGCAGTTAGGCAAAACTAACCAGTGCAACAATGATTAACAGTATATGCAACATAGTCACCCACTTTATCCTTATCAAATCAGATATGTATGAATATGGATCACCTGTCCTGCCTGTCTCACAGAGCTATAAGGATCAAATGAGTTGATATGTCATATGACCGTGCATTGTAAACTATATAACTTATTGTGGATCAGGTAGGATGATAAAAACAAAGTCAATGGAAAGCACTGAACAGAGAAACCCTTATGACCTTTGCTTGCCCCAGATGACCAGCAGCACCTCCTAAAGGGGGTTGGGCATTATAAAATACAAAATTTGCCAAAATTTTCATTTAGAATAATAGAGTCTCAGAATTGGGAAGATCCTTAGGGGTTCATGTACTCTTAATTTCCTCTAGAGGAGGGGTTCTTTACCTTTTTATGTTATGAACCCCCTTGGCATTCTGGGGAAGCCTATGGACTCATCAGAAGGGTGTTTTTAAATGCATAAAATAAAATCCATAGGACTACAAAGAAAACCAGTTCTATTGAAATACAACTAATCAAAATATTTGTTAAAAGTTCATGAATCTCAGGTTAAGAATCCCTAATCTAGGGTACCCTTGTGGAGAGGGGTCTCTTGAATTTTACAGAAGGCATTAAGTGCCCATCAGTAATTGCAGGGAAATCAGAATTCCAGCAAATGCCTGGCATCCTTATAAATCCCTTTTGAGATATGAATGTGAATCTGGAGGAATCTAGTGCCCAGAGCAGAAATTCAGTCCACCAACAACACAGAGGATTTGGTGGGCCTGGAAAAGCTGTTATTTGTTAGGGAAATGTCCATGCAAACAAGGGTTTTGTTGTATAATAAATGTCTCTCAAAGATACTGCTGTTCGTGATTTTGTTTGGCATAAATTAAAAAAATGCACAGACCTCTGGAGAATATTTCAAGGTTGTTGAGCTAGGATTCCTCTTTCCTCCTTCCCTAAGACAAACACATACCTTGGATTATTTTGGTGTGGCTTCCTTTCCTTTACCATATGACTTCCCTTCTTCAAGTCTTCTGGAAATAAGGTGTGAATACTTTGGAGTTACTTTGAGTGTAGCTCAGAGACTAAAGAAAAAGCAAGTAAGTCAGTTATCTCATGAGCAAGTTAGAGTGGAGAACCTTTAAGGTGCCTTCCACCTCCAAATGATCTTAAGAAATTGTTTTTTGTTTCAGTTTTTAATGTTGTAAATATTTCTACAGTGTATTTTGGCAATCAAAAAACAAAACACCCTCCATTAAACAACTTCTAAAATGGCCCTCCTAAAAGGACCCTGTTAAAAATATACTTGAATATTTTGACACATTCATGATTTCATTGATGTGGGTACTTCTTTGATGGACGCAGATCTTAACCATGTAAGTCTCCTCACCCCATGACGTTCTTGTCCATATATTATCCCTGACCTGTGGAGGGGTAGGGTAGGATATTTACCCAAAATGGGACTTTGGGCTTAAAGGGACTTGGATTCAATTCTGGGGAAGCCTGACCCAAAGAGAAAGGATTCAGAACTTTTCTCAAATTTTTAGGTTCAGTATGCCCCAACTCCAAGGTCCTAGGGAAAATTCTTTTACTTTTCTTTTTTTGAGGGGCAGTTGGGGTTAAGTGACTTGCCCAGGGTCACATGGCTAGTTTTTTGTGTGTGTTAAGTGTCTGAGGCCGGATTTGAACTCAGGTCCTCCTGATTCCAGGGCCAATGCTCTATTCACTGTGCCACCTAACCACCAAGAAAAATCTTTTAAAATTTAGGTATGGCTCACATCTAGGGTCTCCCCAAAGGAATCATTAACAGGGTCTTTATTAGAAAACTTATTCAATATCAGGCATTCATATACTAGGTAGAAGACAGTCATTTATTTTCTCAACTACAAAGAAATTCTTGAAACAAAAGATTCATAAGGATCCATTAATACATACTTTTAATGAGAAACACTTTGTAAGACTGCTGAACAGATATTCAGTCCATTTACTTCAGATCTGTACCAACGAAGCAATTCACAAGGTACTGATCTCCTGGCAGCAACATTTCATTTTCTCCTTGGAGAGAACAATTGGAGCACAGTTATATGAATCATCTTCATTGCTAGTTGACACCCCCAGAACTCTGGACCTTTCTGGTTGATAAGATTATTACCAGGGCTAGAAATGTTTATCTCTTAGAATTGCTATTCACAGGTCTGGTCCAAAAGTGAAACTGTACATTTCTGTGCTTCAGTTTCCTTGGTATCTGTAAAATGAAGGGGTTAGTCTAGATCAGGAATTCTTACGCTAGAATCCAGGAACTTGTTTTTAATAGCATTTTATTTTTTTCCTCAATTACATTTAAAAACACTTTTTAACATTTATTCTTTAAAAATTTGAGTTCCAAATTCTCTCCCATCCTTCCTGAGACAGCAAGCAACTTGATATATAGGAACTTGTTTTTAAATATTCTGATTACTGTATTTCAATATAATTTCCTTTGTAATCCTATGCATTTTATTTTATGCTTTTAAAAATATTATTCTGAGATGACCAAAAGAGGACCATGACACAAACAGTTTAAGAACCCCTGGTCCAGAAGGTTACTCTGCTCTCTGATAGCTCTAAATTCTATGGTTGTCTTAAGGCAATGACTAGGCAATTTCCATACGGTTATTGTATTCTAGCAGTATTTATCTCTGTGAATTTAAGAGGATGAGGGTCTATTTCTAAATTGAAATACTTGGGGAAAAAAAAACCCAAACCTCATGTTCTTTTTAGACAAGTACAGCATAATGAGCCTTATTCAATTTTTAATCTTCCTTTTGATCTGTGAAGAATTTGCGGCATCTGGGACTGTTAGTCTGAACCTCAATTCAAATCATCCAAGACTTTTACTCTTCCTCTAGCTTTAGATATAGATACTAGAGATGTAAGAGACTGGGTTAAGTGTCTTCTCATAGAAGGGCAATATCATGACATTTTGCTTTGCATTGAATAAATCCTAGATTTCAGTTTAGGATCAGACACTCAGAGCAAGGGGTGGCTAGGTGGTGCAGTGAATAGAGCATAGGCCCTGGAGTCAAATCCAGCCTCAGACACTTAACATGAAAACTAGCCCCGTGACCTTGGGCAAGTCACTTAACCCCAACTGTCCTCCAAAAAGCAAAAAAAAAAAAAATAAACACAAAGACCCCCAAAACCAAAACTCAGAGCAGAGAGGAACATTAGACATTATTTTGTTCAACACTGTTGGATGACCCATAGTCACTTCTAACTTAGCATATGCAAAAATTCATTGTTTTTCTACCCAAATCCACCTCTCAAACACACTTCCCTGTTTCTATTGAGAACACTACCATCCTTATTGTGCAGTCAGTCCGGTTTACAACTTTGGAGTAATTTAAAATTGATCACTGTCCCTCACTCCTCATAGCCAATCAATTTCCAAGTCTTGTTGATTCTACCTCCATGATGTTTCTCACATTCCACCTCCCTTCAGCAGCTGGTTGATACAGTGGATAGATTAAGATAGAGTTTTTTTTTTTTTTTTTGCTTTTTGGAGGGCAATTGGGGTTAAGTGACTTGCCCAAGGTCACACAGCTAGTTTTTGTGTTAAGTGTCTGAGGCCAGATTTGAGTTCAGGTCCTCCTGACTCCAAGGCTGGTGCTCTATATTCACTGTGCCACCTAGCTGCCCCTTAATAAATGTTTCTTGATTCATTAATTGATTGTAAGGTCCAAGTAACGTTATTTGCCCAAGGTCATATATGTAGTAAGTAACAGAGCTTTGATTTGAAACTGCAACAGAAGGTTAGAGCTAGAAAGGACAACAGAAGTCATCAAGTCCAAACCTCTCATCTTATTCATGAGGAAACTGAGGCCCTGAGAGTTGAAGTGCCTAGGTCATGTATCTAGTTAAGTGGTAGAGCTGGGATTCAAACTCAGGTCCTTTGACTAAGATCTGTCTTGGAATCCTGGTTCTGTGACTCTCCACCTATGTGTCCTTGGAAAAGTCATTTCCCCTCCCTGGGCCTCAGTTTCCTTAGCTGTTAAAAAAAGGAGTTGGCTGAAATGATCTCAGGCAAGGCTCCCTTCCATTTCAAAAACTTCCATTCTACCCCCCAAAAGCTCCTCTGAATCTTTGCAGCCACCTGACTGCCCTTTTAATAGGAAGGAATAAAAAAAAGCAGCTTGGCCTTCTCCAAAGGGAGGTGAAAACATTCATGAATACATCTTTTCCCTTCCAGTTTGGCCTTTCTCATCACTCAAATAGATTATGGGCTAAGGTCCCTGAGGGGAAATAAAAAGGATAATTTAAAAGGCATAACAAAGTCTTCTGGAAGAGGCTGTCATTGTTTGAGGTCTTTTACATTAGCCTATAAAAAGAGAAAGAAGACTTTTGGCCAAATGGTTGTGGGGTGTGTGTGTGTGTGTGTGTGTGTGTGCACGTTAGCTGTTTATGAGTCCATAGAACAGACAATTTCTAAATAAGCCTCTCTAGTCATTTCCCTCACAAGTCAAATGTTCAACATTTGTGTGTATGTGTGTCTCATCCCCTCCCACCATTCCTGCTGGGGGATATTTGATAGTGAAATGACTAGTGGGGACTGTTTAAAGGTATACCGTGCCCCCTCTCCCCTTTGACTACAAGTTCTTGCTCTTGTTTTTAACACCAACTTTTGCTCAGTGGAATCCCAGTTACAAGTAGCTTCTGTTCTATCTTCTTCTCTATAGTATAGCTGTCCAAGAGGTCAGAACAGAAAAAAGGTAAGGAGAGGCATAGGTTGGAGAAGAAGGTGTGTGTGTGTGTGTGTGTGTGTGTGTATGTGTGATGGAACCAGGGTTGAATTAGGAGGCAGAAGACTCAAGAGATAAAATCTTACCTTTATCCACTTTGTGACCAGGAGCAAGTTGCTTTGATTTCCTTATCTCCAAAATGGGAATAGTAATGTTCTACCTAACTTACAGGATTAGTGAAAGGTTGAAATGAGAACAGGGACTGCTACGATCTGGCCGGGTTAAGAGCAGTTATATTAGAAAGGGGGTAGGCAAGGAGATTGTCTCCTTTAGAATTCTGCCTGAGGTTCTTTGACCACAACAGATGAGTCACTAGAGAAGGGTTTGGGAGGTAGGAAGGCTGGGGTAGTAGTGTTGGGGGATAATGAAGAGGAGCATCTGTGATGAGACTTCCAGGAAAGTGTGCAAAATACCCTTAATATATTGGCTAAATTTGACCCACTGGGACAAAGCTCAGATCTCTCTAGTTATAGCTCTAAATGAGAGAATTAGCCATTGCCATGCTCATGGATCTAGCAATGTATATGAAAGCAATTTATAACCATTAAATGCTACATATGTAAATATAATCTTTTATTATCAAAGAAAGGACTCTGGGGGAATTAATATGAGAGGGCGACAATTTTTGCCCTATGACTATAGAAAATCAGTTTTTGCTCTGTTCCCTTCCTTCGGGAGATAGAATCAGTCTTCTTCCAGGCTCTTGTTTCATGGGACCAGAAACAATGAAGAGGCTTGGGGGGGCCCCAGCTTTAAACATAAGCCACATGGCAGTGCTTTGCGATAAATAATTTAATTGCCTTTCTGTCTGCTCACCTCATAAAGATGGTTTTAAGCCATATCACAAACCAACAGATGGAGCCAAGATGGAATTGTGTAACGGACACTGAAAATCAGACAACTGAATCCAAGGTAAACTGGAAAACACAGGAAGGCAGCTGAACAAACAAGAGTCATCGTCACTGGCCATTTTGCCTTGCCTTGTCACGATCTATGGCAATGACATCCATTTAAAGAATTGATGCTGACCTGAGGAGCTACTGAGAACCCCACTTCCACAAATTCAAATGATTTCCTCTGCTTCACTGCTGACCTCCCTGGCTTCCTTTAAATCCCAACTAAAATCCCACCTTCTGTAGGAAGTCTTCCCTTAGCCCTCTTAATTCCATTGCCTTCACTCTGTTAATTATTTCCTATTTATCCTGTATATAGTTTGCTTCATATAAATTTGCTTGAATGCTGTTTCTCCCCTTAGACTGTCAGCTCCTTGAGGGCAGGGACTTTTTTTGCCTCTTTTTGTATCGTTGGTACTTAACACAGTGCCTGGCACATTCTCATTGTTGTTGTTCAATTGTTTCAGTTGTGTTCAACCCTTTGTGGCTCCATTTGGGGTTTTCTTGATACAAGTATTGGAATGATTTGCCATTTCCTTCTGCAGCTCATTTTATAGAAGATGAAACTGAAGCCAGCAAGGTTAAGTGACTTGCCTATGGTCTCATAACTAGTATCTGAGGTCACATTTGAACTCAGATCTTCCTGACTCCAGGTACTTAGCTGCCTCTGGCACATAGTAGGTCCTTAATAAATGTTTCTTAATTGATTGATTTCCTCATTGATTTTCATTTTAAATTGGGATATGTTTTTAAAGAGGTGCAGGAGGGAACCAGGGGAAGAACGTTATTGGGAGTCAGAACTAGGTTGGACTCCTGTAGTGTGTGACCTTAGGCAAGCCACCTCTACTCTCTGATCCACCACATCCTCCTACTTATAAAATGAAAGGGTTGCACTAGATGGCATCCGATGCTTTAAGTGAATGATCTTATAAATTAAAACAATTTGGTTAGAAAGTGCGAACTGCTGTGATAAGTAATTGTGTCACAGGGACGCTGCTAGAGCTGAGATATTTAAGGAGAAGGTAATAGAAGATTGTAAAAGGTTGTTTTGGGTATCTGGTTGTTATTAGATGTTTACTATGTGCTGAGTGCTGAGTATCCAACGTTAGGAACAAAACAGTCTTGGCCTTCACAAGGAGTGTGCAATACACTGGAAGAAACAATGGACACACAGATAAATAAGTTAAAAATATATATGAAGTAATTACAAAGTAATTTAGGGGTGGCCCAGGGATGGGGAGAAGACTGATAACTGGGAGTATATGGAAAAGTCTGGTGAAGGGGGTGGCTCTTGAATTAAGCCCTAAAAAGAACTTTGGATTCCAAGGAGAGGAGAAAGCACCCTAGTGTGGAATGACAGCCTGCACAAAGGCAAGGACTGGGAGATGAAATAAATGCTCATGATCCTAGATTGTAAAGGGAGGGACCGAGAGAGGCTAAACACATAGATTCAGGAATCATCTGCATAGAGATGGTATTTGAATCCATGGGTGCCAATAAGCATTTTTAAAATACTATTTTGGTATTATGCTGGTGCTTGAGATACACTGCATCCAGGATAGAGAGGCTGGAGCAAGAGGAGGAAATAAGCATTTGTATAACTTCTACTGTGTACCAGGCACTGTGCTGAACACTTTACAAATATCTCGATTCATCCTCACAATAACCCTGTGGGGCAGGTGCTGTTATGCCCATTTTGTAATTGAGGGAAACTGAGGCAAAGAGAGGTTAAGTGACTTGCCTAGGATCACAAAGCCAGTAAAATGTCAGAGGTTGGATTTGAACTCAGATCTTCCTAACTTCAGGCAGAGTTAGCTCTCTATCTGCTGGATCACCTGGCCTCTAGCTAGTGTTTGAGACAAACTCTGAAGGAAATTAGGGATTCTGAGAAGTAGTGGGGACATAGGGGATGGCAGAGGAGAGAGATGAAGGACCATGTCCAAAGAAGAGCAAATGGACCAGCATGACTGGAAGATAGGTTGTAGGAAGAGGACTAATGTGTAATGAACTTGGAAAGGTTCAGGCTGGAGTTAATTGTGAAGGGCTTCAAATGCCAAATAGAGGATTTGTTTCTGCTCCTAGAGGCATGGACTTAATTATCACTTCTTCAAAGATGGCTCACAAATTGTCCATCTATTAATCTCTCTCTTGAGCTCCAGCCCCACATCACCAACTTATTACGGGACATTTCAAAGTAGGTGTCTCAGGGACATCTCAAATTTAGCATATCAACCCATCCCTCTTCTGAAATTTTCTATTTCTGTCAAGGGTACTGCCATTCCTCCAGGCCCCCTCTGGTTTGCAATCTCGATGTTATTCTTGACTCCACCCTCTCCCTTACATTATATCTCTAATTAGTTGCCAAATCTTATAATTTCTGTCTCAATATTATCTCTTGTATGTGATAACCTTTCTCTACTCACACAGCCGCCATCTTAGTACAGACCTCCATTGCTTCTCGCCTCCACTATTGCAATGAACTTCTAATTGGTCTCACTATCTTAAGTTTCTCCCCTCTCCTTTTTCTTTCACATAGATGCCAACATGATTCTTGACAAAGTGGTTTGCCAGTTCATTTTACAGATGAGGTTAAGTGACTTGCTCAGGGTTACACAGCTATTAAGTATCTGAGGACAGATTTGAACTCACGAAGATGAGTCTTTCCGACTCCAGGCCTGGCATTCTATCTACTCACCATCTAGCTGCCTGCCTGGGAGATAGTACACACTTAATAAATGCTTGTTGATTGATCATTTTGTTGAATAAGGAACCCTTACAACTCTCATGGGGAAGTGACACTATCAGACCTATTAATTTTCATAGAGAAAGGAGGACTGGGACAGAGTTTAATGTATATTCCCATGTAATATAGGATATAGCTTCAACTAGCAAAGGAGACTGAAGAGTTATCATAAAGGTAGGAAGAAGAACCAGGAGAAAATCTTTGAAGGAAATTAGAGATTCTGAGAGGTAGTGGGGAGAAAGGGAATGACAGAGGAGAGAGATGAGGGACCATGTTCAAGAAAGAACAAATGGACCAGCTTGACTGGAACATTGATTATAGGAAGGGGACTAATGTGTAATGAGCTTGGGAAGGTTCAGGCTAAAGTTAGTTGTGAAGGCCTTCAAATGCCAAATAGAGGATTTCTTTTTGTCATTAAAAACACCAAACCCAATATTTTAGACACTCTGTCTTGAATTATTCTTATGTGGGTACATGTCCCCTAATTAAGGCAACACCTCTCTTTAACTTTTGTATCCCCAGGGCACCTGTGCTTAATAAATATCAGTTGAATTTTATTTACTTGAATTTAATAGACATAAAATCACATTTCCAAAGTTCCTTTGAGTCCAGTCTCTACAGGGAATCATTACCACAACATGCCGGACAAGTGGTCTTCTACCTTTCTGATTGAAGATTTGGAACTAAGAAGGACCTTAGAGGTCATCCAGCCCAATCCCTTCATTTTTCAGACGGGGAAAATCAAGATTAGGGATTGGTAAAATGAATTTCCCAGCGTCACATAGGTGCTGCATGAAAGAGCCAATATCTGAAACCAGGTCCTGTGATACCAAAGCCAGCATTCTTTTCATTGTGTTTAATCTTTGGCGGTAGTGTGGTGGTGGTGGTGTGTCCATTGCCTAGTGAGGCAGCTCATTTCACTTTTGGGTATATCTAATGAGTAGGAAGATTTTCCTCATTTTGGAGATTTTTCTCTAGCTAGCTCCAGTGGCCTGGAGTCAGGAAAACCCGAGTTCAAATATGGCCTCCAACACTTATTGTTTATGTGACTCTGGGCAAGTCCCTTAACCTCCATCTGCCTCAGTTTCCTCATTCTTAAAATGGAAACAATAATGGCACCTACCTCTCAGGGTTCTAGTGAAGTACTAACAAGATAATGGTTGTAAAGCAAATGTTAGCTGTTATTATATCAAGCCTAATCTTTCTCTCTGCAACTTTTAGCCATTGATCCTAGTTAAGTTCTCCATGGCTAAGAACAATTTGAATATTTCTTCCCCCTGACAACCTTTCAAATATTTGAAGGCAGCAATCCTCCTCTTTGTCTTTCTGATAGAAATAAATTAACCAGTGGAGAAAATGGTTTCTGAAGAACAACAGTGAAAGTAGAATGAATTAAGATATTTAGCACAATGGATAGATAGGGCCAAACTCATTATCAGGAATTAAGTCTGATTCTGAGCCCTGGTGGGTGGAATAATGATGATCAGAGCTCAACATTTGCAAAACTCTTTACACACATGATCTCATTTGATCCTCACAAAACTATGAAGTAAGCAAGGCACGTATTATTGGCCTTATTTTACAGATGAAGAGATTGAGGTTAGGAGAGGTTAACTAATGCCCTAGGTTCATTGGGGGCAGCTAGGTGACACCTTATAGATAGAGTGGATAGAGTGCTGGGCCTGGAGTCAGGGAGACTCATCTTTCTCAGTTTAAATCCAGCCTCAGATACTTATTTGCTATGTGATCCTGGGCAAGTCACTTAACCCTGTTTGTCTCAATTTCCTGTAAATGAATTAGAGAAGGAAATGGCAAACCATTCCAGTATCTTTGCCAAGAAGACTCCCCAAAGGTCGAAGGAGTCACACAGAGTCAGATATGACTGAAAAATGACTTGATGACAAGAACAAGGTCATACAGCTAATAGGGTAATAGAGTTCAGAGCTGGAAGGGGAGAGATCACAAGTGAGAGAGTGTATTCAAAGTCACCGAAGCCATTATAATCCCCATGCTCCACATTCCATCCAGCCAAACCAAAGTCTACCAAACTTGGGCCCCTTGACTTCAACAATGCTCCAACCCTTCTTACTTTCCACTTCTGCTTTTTCAGGTTAAAGAGTAATCAAATCAAATCAAAGTTACCATTGTTACTGGAAAGGGTGTGACAACCAACAACCAGTGAGAGAGAGGACAAAGAGCAAAGGGTGGAGAGGGGAGAGGAATTCTTAGAAGGAGTTGTACTACTCTAGTAGGTAGAGCACTACACTCAAAGACAGGAAATCTTGGGTTCAAATCCTGTCTAGGCATTTACCAGCCCTATAATCCTGATTGCTCACAATTCCTTACTCTCCAGACCAAAATTCCCTTCTCTGTCCCAGGGATCCCTACAGACGTTACATCATCCTATTAGAATGCTAAGCTTGTTGAAGGCAAGGCCTGTCTCACTTTTTTATTTATTCCCCTATCATCTAGCATAGTCCTTGGCATATAGGAGGTACTTAATAATTCCTTGTTCATTCATTCATCATTTTATACAATTTGTTTATTTTACAAATGAAGAAACTGAGACTCAGAGAACTTCCTTCACTTGCCCCATAAACATGGGAACTGTAATTCACATTCAGGTCTTCTGACTTCATACCCAATGCTCTTTGTAGGACACCATATCACACAACTTTCTGAATTCTCCCAGCTTTCATTTGTGCCACAGATGTTCTGAGTTATATAGTTCTAAAAAAAGTCTGCACGTTTAGTAGGGAGAAAAAAGACTGCTATCAGTTTTTCTAAAGAGGGTTTTATTGCTAACTCTTTGTCTAATATGAGTGAGTTGGTTAGATTTTGGCAAATAACCAGTGATACAATCAGAAAAGAGAAGCTGAGGGAGAATGAGCTACTGGGAGAGAGGAGGGAGCAAAGTAGGGAGGAAGGGAAATTTCCCAAAGGAGTTTTACTTCTCTAATACGTAGAGTTCTAGACTCAAAGTTAGGAAAACTTGAGTTCAAATCTGTCTAGGCATTTGCAAGCTTTATGACCCTGGGCAAGTCACTTAATTTCTCTTCCTCTTCTGTATATTGAAGATAATAATAGCACCTATTTCATAGGGTTGTCAGACTCAAATGAGATAATATATCTCATTTGTCAAGTGCTTCATAAAATTTAAAATGCTACAGAAATATGAGTTATTACTACTAGCCTTCCCCCCACCTCCAGTGATATATTTGACTTGCTCCGGATCACCCCCAGACTTTGGAAAAAGAAAACCTAGAAAAATTGGTTTTCTTATTTTTCTTAAATAAGAACATATATACATAGGGCTTGGCAGTTATTACAAATGTTTCATATATATTATGCCATACTTCATAACAATCCTGTGAAGTAGGTAGGACAGGTATTATTATCCCCATTGACAGAAGTAGCTGAAGGTAATATTCAAGGAACATAAAAGTTAATTAATCTCTATCATGTTTTAAAGATTGCAAAGGACTTTATGTGCATATTATTTAATTTGATCTTCACAACACCTTTTGAGGTAGAAGATATTATTATCCTAATTTTGCAAATGAGGAAACTGAGTCTGAAAGAGATTGAGTGATTTGCCCAGAGTCACACAACTGGTAAGTGTCTGAGGCAGGATTCAAATGCAAGTTTTCCTTACTCTGAGACCTGTACTCTGACCTCTATGCCACCTAGCTGTTTCTAGGCTGGACTAATGAGCGTATGGAGAGGATTAATATAAGAAAAAGCTAGAAAGGTAAGCTAGAGTCAGATTGTGGAAGGACAGTAAAATTTGGTTGTTGTTAAGCTGTTTCAGTTGTATCTGACTCTCTGTGACCACATTTGTTTTTGTTTTTTTGGCAAAGATACTAGAGTGGCTTGCCATTTCTTTCTCTAGCCCATTTTACAGATAAGGAAACTGAGGCAAAGAGGATTAAGTGGCTTGCCCAGAGTCACACTGCTAGTAAGTGTCTTAGGTCTTTTTTTTTTTAAACAAATGCTTTATTAACTTCTGTTTTACATCATTCATTTCCGCCAGATTTTGAGTTACAATCATTTCCCCCCCATTATTCCCCTACCCAACCTCCCTGAATAGCAGTCCCACAAGATATCGCTTCCTCCAATCTGCTCTCTCCCATACCTTCTCCCATACCCCATCGACTTTTCCATTAGAGGAAGGTGAGTCTTTGTGTCCCAATGCCTGCACATCTTATCTCCCTATTACAAGCAAAAGAGTATTAATAATAGTATTTATATATATTTGAAACATTTAATGTTACGACCTCGAATTTCAGATCCATTTCCTTCCTCCCTTGTCACCCATTCCTTCTTGGGAGATAAGTAATTCAGTATATGTTGTACATGTCTGGCTATGCAAAACATTATCATGGTAGATATATTGTACAAGGCTGCTTATAATTCCCTCCCACTCATCCCACCCCCCACCTGGTCCATTCCCTACATGATCCTGTCCCTCTTCTATAGTGGTACTTCCAACCTCCCCTCACCCCAAGGATGCCCTCCCATCCATCATCTCTCCTCTCATCCCCCTTCCCCCTATCCTGCTGCAGGTTGAGATATCCCATTTAGTATGTATGTCATTTTCTCCCTGAACCAAATTCAATGTGAATATGGTTTTGCCTTTTTAGCCTTCCTTATTCTCCCCTTCCTTTGCAACCACTTCCCCTACATGAGATAGTTTACCCTACCACGTCTCTCCCCATCTCCTCTTGCCACTTTCCTCTCTCACCTCATAATTTCATCCCTTGAGTATTCTCCCTTCCCAACAAATTCAACCTATGCCCTCTATCCATATATAACTGTAACCATATACACACACATTCACATATGTATTCATATGACCACACACCCTTCTTCCATTATTTTCATAGTGAGAAAGATATCATCAGTCACAGTTATTGCTTTTCCATATAGGAATGTAAATAGTTCAACTTTGATAAGTTCCTTTTGATTCCTTTTCCCTGATTACCTTCTCAGGCATCTCTTGCTTCTTGTGTCTGGATGTCAAATTTTCTATTCAACTCTGGTTTTTCCTCAAGAATGCTTGAAAGTCCTCTATTCCACTGAATGACCATATTTTCCCCTGAAACAAAATACTCAGTTTTGCTGGGTAGGTGACCCTTGGGTTCATTCTCAGTTCTTTTGCCCTCTGGAATATCATATTCCATGCCCTTCGATCCCTCAGTGTAGAAGCTGCCAGGTCCTGGGCTATTCTGATTGTGTTTCCACAATATTGAAATTGTTTCTTCCTGGCTGCTTGTAGTATTTTCTCCTTGATCTGGGGATTCTGGAACCTGGCTATAATATTCCTGGGAGTTTTCTTTTGGGGATCTTTTTCAGGAGGTGATATGTGGATTCTTTCAACCTCTATTTTGCTCTCTGGGTCTAAAACATCAGGGCAGTTTTCCTTGAGAATTTCTTTAAGGGTGATTTCTAGGTTCTTTCTTTGATCATGGCTTTCAGGTAGTCCAATAATTTTTAAATTGTCTCTCCTGGATCTATTTTCCAGGTCAGTGGTTTTTCTCATGAGATATTTTACATTGCCTTCTATTATTTCATTTGTTTGGATCTGTTTAACAGTGTCTTGATTTCTTATAAAGTCATTAGCTTCCATTTGCTCCAGTCTAATTCTGAAGGAATGATTCTCCTCAGTGAGCTTTTGAGATTCTTTTTCCATCTGGCAAATTTGGCTTTTTAAGGCATTTTTCTCCTCATTGCCTTTTTGGGCCTCTTTTGCCATTTGAGTTAGTCTATTTTTTAAGGTGTTGTTTTCCTCAGTCAGGCTGTTGACTTCATTTCATACTTTTCTTGCATCTTTTTCATTTCTCTTTCCAATTTTTCCTCCACTTCTCTTATTTGTTTTTGTCTTCTTAAGGTCCTCTATGGCCTGTAGCCAGCTTGTGTTTTCATTTGGGGCTTTTGGTGCAGGAGTTCTGACCTCACAGTCCTTTTCCTGCTCTATTTTTACAGAGTAGGGTCTGGGTTGTTTTTTGTTTCCTTTGGGTTGCATTTTGCTTATTATTGTTTTTGGCTTGTTGCACACTATGGTTTAAGGCCAGATAGAGGAATTTTCGTCCCAAACGTGTGGTGGGCAACTTCCGTTTCTGGTAAGATGTAAACCCACCCACAACTTCTAGCCTAGATCACAATCCAGATCCAGGGAGGTTAAAGCAAGAGCGATTACCCCCCAAGACTGATCGCTGGATCTCCCCACGATTTGTAGGCTGGGAGCCGGAAATGCCTATGAAAACTACAAAATGGCGTGTCTCCTCAGCGGCTTCTAGCTCCCAGGGGAGGGAGCTGACGCATTCCCCAAATACAGGTCCCAAAGTCCATAGGACACTAACCTCTTACTTTGTCCTAGGCATGTCTATGTTGATAATTCTGGAGTTGCCACAGCTCCTGGTGTTCTGGGGTTCCTCCAGCTGGCTGCTGGCCCTGCCGCCCTGGGGCTAAAACCTCGGCTCATGCGGACCTGGGCTGGGCTCGGCTGGGCTCCTGAGCTCTGTGCTCTGCACGCTGCCGACTCCCAGACCGCTGAGCTGGTCCTTCCTGCAGGGCTGCTGGGCTGTCCTCAGCGGGAGGTTAGCTGCTCTGTGTCGTTCTGTGGGTGCTGGGGCTCCAGAAGTTGTTCAGAGTCCATTTTTACATAGTTTGTGGGGAATCTGGGGGCATAGAGGCTTGGAGGAGCTGTTTCTACTCTGCCATCTTGGCTCCACCCCAGAAGGTCACCGTCTTAGGTCTTTTTTGAACATGGGTACTTTTGACTCTGGGCTGTCACTTTATTCACAACACCAATATAGCTGTTCCAGTAAAAATTACCTTAGCTAACTTCCCAGTTTTACTAGACCCAGAGCCGTTCATAGCTTCAAGTGTTCTCGTGGACTAATGCGTCTTGTTCTGTACTTTCCCCTCTAGCTTTATTATTTAAAAAATATTTTACTGGTGCTCTTTGTTAGTTTCCTCATAGATGCTCCCTATTACTTAATAACACCACCAGAAACAGCTGAAACAGTGAATGCATCTGACTGCATGTGACATTATTCATCCATATTCCACCATCTGGGTTCAGACACTCCCTCTGATACTATGTTTGTGACCTTTGGAAAGCCACTTAAACCTCTTTGGGCCTCAGTTTCTTCATCTGCAAAGTGAGGGGATTGGCCTCTTGTGTTTCTTCTGACTCTAGATTTATGAGTACAGGTCACCAGATGATCAGCTCAAGATCCAAAGAGGCATTTTAAATAGCCCATGGGCTCAGAGAGTTTTGTAGTCTGGGGCAGGAGTTCTTAGCTTCCCTTTGTGCCATGAACCTCTTTGGCAAGTGGTGAAGCCCATGGATCCCTTCCCAGGATGATGTTATTAAATGTGTAATATCCATAGGATTCTAAAGGAAGTCAATTACATTGACTAAAAATAATAATATGAATTAAATATTTAAATATTCCTTTTCTTCCTTTCTTTTTCCTAGTTAAAATCTCAGCTTTTACAAGAAGACTTTCTCAGCACCCCTTAATGCTAGTGAATTCTTTCTGTTGATTATTTCCCACTTCTCTTCTATGTAGCTTATTTGTATTAAGCCTTTTGCACATCATATACCCCATTAATTCCTTGTGAGCAGAGACTATCTGACCTTTGTATCCCCAGTGTTTAACACAATGCCTTTGTACATGGCAAGCCCTTAATAATTGGTTGGTGACTGACTACCTTTTGACCAACAGGGCAGTGTTTCGTCATTGGTTATGTGGAACAAAGATTACCAAGAGATAATAATAAGGCTGTTATCTCAAGCACTTTGAACATCCTTGCTAAGCATCAGACCATCTTGTGATCCAAGCCATGTTGAGGCTCCCAGGGAAGCTTTCCCAAAATGAGCCTAGGGCTTTAACAGGGGTAAATTGTACTCATTAGGATATGTTTGGTCCTAGACTTTGGGATTTTATTCTAGGAAGAGGACCTGATGAGGACATACTGATAAAATGTAAACTAGTTCTTTAGGGAGAGTTGGTTCACTGAATAGTAGTGGTGAGGGAGTAATTCTATAGTAACATTGATGGGGAAGGAACAACAAAACTCCAAGTGGTCCTCCAAAGGCCTTACACTCTGAGGAGGGCTGTGTTGGGATGATGATGGAGAAAGAAATAGGATGAAGGGGAAGACTTATTTATAGAAACAGTACTTGAGCTTAGATCTTCCTGATTTTGGATATCACCTCTTTGCTTAAATCACAATACCTTTCAATTATCACCACCACTACCACCATCATCATCAAAACACATGTATGATGATCATATTTTCTGAATAAAAAAATCAGAATAATTTTTGGTATGTATTTATTTATGTGAAAAATCTTATAAAAATTCAAAAAGTTAAACCACACAGCTCTACAAATTTAGTACATGGGAAAAGAGAGAGTGAGTTGCAGTGGAAAGAATGTAGGATTTGGTATTAAAAGAGTTGGGTTTGGATTTCAACTTTGCTACTTAATATCTATTTGACATTTGGCAGGCAGACCTTTTTCAGAAGGAGGGGAAATGAGGATGTGTGGCCTCAGTTTCCTCATTTAAGGGATAAGGGAGCTAGACTTTTGTTGTTATTGTTCAGTCACATCCAACTTTTTGTGACCTTATTTGGGGGTTTTTTTGGCAAAGAAACTGGAGTGGTTTGCCATTTCCTTCTCCACTTCATTTTACAGATGAGGAAACTGAGGCAAACAGAGTTAAGTGACTTGCCCAGGATCACATAGCTAATAAGCATTTGAAGTTTAAACTCATGAAGAGGAGTCTTCCTGACCTGTCCCAGCACTCTAATCCACTGCACCACCTCGCTGCGAATTGACCCCATAACAAGAGAGAGTAAGAGGAGCTGGGCATAGGATTGTCCCCATCATGAGGAAAACTCATATAGCCTTGCTATTGGTCTTTGAAGCTGCTTACAGCTTATGGGCTTCAGATTTACATAAGAAGAGAAAATGAGAGGCACTAATAGACATCCACAGTGAAAGGGGAAATAGCTCGTTTGTGAAAGTAATTGGAATGTTTTTTTATTCTGTCATTCACTGTCTTTTGTGGCTCATATTTTTTCCTGTAATTCTTACTAACTTAAAACTGGTTTTGTCTTTCTTTTTATCCCCGACAGTAAGCACAGTGCATAACATATAGGAAATGCTTAATGAATGCTTGTTGACTTGGTGAACATTTATTAAGTGCCTACTGTGTGCAAGGTACTGAACTGGACTGGGGAACAATAACCAAAACTAACAGTTACTGCCGTTAAAGACCCTGACTCATTCAGTTACTGTATGCTGAAACCTTAGGCTTTCCATAGTATTTTTACAGTACTTATGTAGGCAATGATTGAGGATATGTGAAACTAAGGTTGTCTAGGAAATTTGGCATGCGTGGCTACCACATGTGCTGGAGCATTGTACATTTAACAGTGAAAAAGACCTTAGAGAGTATTACCGGAACCCTCACATTTTATAGTTGAGGAAACTGAGGTACAGAAAGGGTAGTAACTTGCCCAAGATCATACAGATATTAAATGACAGAGAAGGGATTCAAATCTAGGTCCTTTGACTTCAAACCCAGTTATTTTCCCATTGTATTACACCGTCTCTCCAGGACTGCAGAACCATAGAATCATATTGTTGTATTGTTCTCCAAGGGGCCGCTAGGTGTCACAGTGGATAGAGAAAATGCTGGACCTGAAGTTAGGAAGACTCATCTTCCTGAGTTCAGATCTGGCCTCAGACACTTATAAGATGTGTGACCCTGAGCAAGTCACTGGATCCTGTTTGCCTCAGTTTCCTTATCTGGCAAATGAGGTAGAGAAGGAAATGGCAAACCTCTCCATTATCTTTGTCAAGAAAATCACAAAGAGCCAGATTTGACTGAAAATGACTGAACAACAACAGCAGCAACTAGAAATAATCATAGACCCCATGCTGGAAAGGACCTCAGAGGTCACCTAGTCCAATCTCTCCATTTTTTTCTTAAATTAAAATTTTTTAATCAAATGAAAAGCAATCTCTTTCCTACTTCCCCCCTCCATTAAAAAAAGAAAGAAAATCAAATCCTTTGCAACAAATATAATACAGATAGTAAAACAAAACCAATTCCTGCATTAGCCATGTTCAAAAAATCTTGTTTTGTAGCCTGTATCCATCCCCTATCTGTCAGGTGAATAGCATGCCTAATCATAGGTCTTCTGAAATGATGATCAGTGCTTGAATACAGTGGTTGTATTTCTTTGTGCATAGCCACACTTAAAGGCAGGAGACCAATCTGGTATTTGGCCATTTCCCAGAGCTCTGGGGCCAGGGGTAGAAAAGGGAGCAAAGCTCTGAAGCTCCTCCTTGTGGTCATAACAGCAAAAATACTATTGATGTTAGAGGCCTGGACCTTTGGGTGCTTGAGGATCACTGAAATCATGATCAGTCATTGTGTGGATTAGAGTTCTTAAGGTTTTCAATTTTTTTTTGTTTTAACAATGTTGTCATTTTATATAGATGTATAATATGTGATATATCTGTGTGTATGTATATATATATTTATACATATATTTCTGCTCACTTTATTTTAGTTCATACATATCTTGCCACATTTCACTTAAAATGTCCCTTTTGTCTTTTCTCATGGTATGATATTTTTCTATTATATTTGTATACTGTAATCTATTCAACCATTCCCCAATTGATGAGTACATCCTTCCATTTTACAGATGTGGAAACTGAGGCATTATTATCAGGCATCTACTATGTGTCAGGCACTTTACAAATACTATCTCATTCAATCTTCACAATAACCCTGGGAGGTAGGTGTTATTAAGTAATAAGTATTAGAAGTGGGATATGCACCCAGGTCCCCAATCCCCCAATTACAGAGAGTTCATAAGATGGCATGTATTTGGGAATAGTGATTAAGGGAAGAGAGGAGATGTATGGGCTAGTGTAGGAAGAAGCCTTATTTAGGGAGCATAGCACAATGACCCATTGCTAATTAACTGGATACTTGTGGCTAGTTAATGGAGAGGAAATGGAAGACAGTTATTCATGATGGATGAGTGGTAATCTGCATAGTTAGAGGGAATGTCCACACCAGTAAGATCACAGACCCACTGGAAAATTAGTTGGGGCTAGAACACCACCCCAAAGGTCCAGGCCTCTAACATCAATAGTATTTTTGCTGTTGTGACTACAAGGAGGAGCTTCAGATCTTTGCTCCCTTTTCTACCCCTGGCCCCAGAGCTCTGGGAAATGGCCAAATACCAGACTGGTCTCCTGCCTTCAAGTGTGGCTATAGTGCACAATGAAATACAACCATTTTTAGCCTGAGCTTCCCTTTGAGGAAGTGAGAGGGGTAGGAGTGATGAGAAGGAGGAGGAAAGAATAGAATAACATTGTGAGATTTTAAAAAATAAGAGTAAGCAAACATAGAACTAAGAAAATGGAAATACAATAAATGACCAGAAAGGAAAACATTAACTAACTATGGGACAATAAATAACAAATCACAACATATGGGCAAAGTAACACTATTTCATAACATTATTCTGGGTTCCTGGAATTCTCTCCTTCCTCACCTTTGCCTCTTAGAATCCCTAACCTCCTTTACAATTTGACCCAAGAGCCTCTTCTTATGAATCCTTATCTCTTAATCTCAGTGCTTCCCCAGAAATTATTTGATATTTATATACTGTATATATTTTACATTTATTTATTCATGAATATGTTTTCCTCAGGAGACTGCAAGTTCCATAAGGACAAGGAGTAGCTTGTTTTGTCATTAGGAGTCACTTAATTCATGCTTAATGCATTGAATTGAAATGAATTTATGTTATCGGAAATGAAGATTAGGTAGTCAGGATAAAAGGAGAGAGAAGAGCATGGGAAAGGATGGCTAGAAAGGGGTCAAAACAGAAGAAATAGAAAAATGGAACCATAATTATGTAGCCAGAACTAGAAATTATGGGCCCTGAGGCAAGTTGTGTGTGTGTGTATGTGTGTGTTTTGTGTAAGATAGAATGAAAGGGAAGCAAAAATGGCAGAAAAGATAAGTGAAAATGACAAGAAGAAGTAAAATAAGAGTGAAATAGAAAAAATAAAATGAGAGGAAGAAATAGAGTAAAAAATACAAAGATGCTAGAAATAGGAAAGGGAAAATAGAAAGAGGACAAGGAAAGAGAAATGGATGGGACATATAAACCTCAAGGTGCTAGGAATAACAAAAACACCTTACATTTCTTACATTTGTGACCAAAGGTCTGTGATAATAATGGTTTGTTTATATAGTGCTTTGAGATTTTCAACTTTTCTCTCAAAATCTTGTAAAATAAACAGTGAATAAGATAATAGATCATTTTCTGAAAAATGACATTGGGGATCACCTAGTGCCACCCCTTCATTTTACAGCTGAGACACCTACATAGCACAGTGAATAGGGTGCTGGTCCTGGAGCCAGGGAGTCTTGAGTTCAAATTCATCCTCAGATACTAACTATAGACCCTGGGAAAGTCACTTAAGCTCAGTCTTTTCAATTGTAAAATAGACACCTATGTCATAGAGTTGTTGTGAGGATCAAATGAGATAATATTTGGAAAGTCCTTAACACAGTGCCTAGAACATTGTAGGTGCTTAACAAGTATACCTTTGCTCCCTTTCCCTCCTGACAGATCAATAAATTTACGTCCGGAAAGGTTAGGATATTTGCCTGTGATTGACCAGATAGAAATGACAGAGTCTGAATTCTAACCCAGGGTTTCTAACTCTAGTTCTAGGTCTCTTACCACTGAATAACACTGCCTCAGTGTTATCTCCTTTTTACTGTTGAGGAAACTGAAGCCCAGAGAAATTAATGGTCTTGCCCAGGGTCACATAGCTGGCAAATGCCGGACTGAGTTAACTGAACACAAGGCTCCTGATTCTTAATCCAGCATTCTCTTTACAACATTATAGACCTGACTTCCAAAGCTTCCCAGACCTTGATTGATTAACCCCCAGATTTATAAATATCTTTCTTATTCCTACTGGTGTCCAAAGCAGGAAAATTAATTAACATATGGAATTGTGATGATGGAATTTCAATGATAGATTTTGACTAGGTGATTTTCCTAAAATTAAGAGAGTTGATAACAAGGGAAGAGGAAATAAAAAATATTTATATATTCTTTCGGGAAATAAGAAATAGAAAAAAAGGCACATAAGGAATACTTATGACCTGTGTCATCTTGAGTTGTCTGGGCCTTAGTTTCCTCATCAGTAAGGTGAGAGAGTTGGATTAAATCATTGCCAAAATTCCTTCCCCTACTAGACCCTATGATCTCTACCCTTCACACTCATTCCCATTGTACAATAAAACTACAAGGACTGTCTTAAAGAGAACACCAACAAAGTGCTGTTGATTACCCCTCTGTGCTTGGATTTGAGATAAGAGGACCTGGGTTCAAATTTTGACTTTTCTACTTTGTGTCTTTGGACAAGTTGATTAACTTATCTTGAAATCAGTCACCTCATTTGTAAAAAGGAAGAGGTCAGAGTGTTCTACCCCATAGCAGTTACAAACTTTTAGGATCCTATAGCAGTGCTGTGACTAGATCCTACCAAAAATCAGGGCCTTGGAGCAAGTGGCCATCAATGCCCAACACTCCACCCACCCCTCACTGCTACACCTCAGATTCTTTATCTAGGACAATGGGCCACTCGTATGACTCTACTGCAAGCAGACCCAACTGTAGGTCTTCATTCACTTATACTGGGCAAGGTTATAGATGAGCAAGCAATTTAATGAGGTGACATAAAAACTTAATAAAATTAAATATGATAGAACACTCTATCATAAAGTACATCTTCCTCCCACTTCCCACCTCCAGGGCAACCACCCACCCTCCCAGGGTAGAATCTGCTTTCTCACTCTTCAGTCTTTTAGTCACAGCTAAAGAATCTTCCAATTAACAACACATACTCTCTGGGGCTCCTTTTCCTTATTTGTCAGACTGGGGGGGGTGGGTGGGGGACTACATGGTCTTTAAGGTCTCCTTCCAGCTCTGGCCTTTTATCACCTCATTCCTATGTCATTTAGGCTTATTGTGTTTTCACTGTAGTGTGAATGTTCTCCCCCAGACCTCACCTGCACTCTGCCCCAACCATAGACTGATTTTATTACATATGAAAGTACATTTCACAGAATTTCAGAGCTGGATGGGACCTGAAAGTCTTGAATAAGAATCCCTTCTACACCATCTCCAAACAAATGATCTTTCATCCTCAGCTTGAACACCTCCAGGAGTAGGGAAGTCCCTCCTCCTGAAGAAGCCCATTCTTCCCTTGGATAGATTCTATCATTAGTGAGATTTCTTCACATCGAGACTAAATCTGCCTCTCTGCCACTTCCATCCATTACTCCTTCTGCAATCTGGGGCCAAGCAGAAAGACCTTATTCCTTCATTTACATGTCAGCCCTTCCAATGTTTGAAGTCAACTCTCTTATCCTCCTCAAATCTGATTTTCTCCAAGCTAAACAGTTCTTTCACCTGATCCTTGTACAGCTTCGTCTCTTCGACATCTGACTCATCCTTCTCTGGAAATAATTCAGCTTGTTAATGTTCTTATTAAAATATGGAACTTAAAACTGAACATAATATTCCAGCTGTGGTCTGATGAAGGCAGAGTACAGCAGAAGTATCCAGCCCTCATTCTAGACCCTCTGCTTGTCTTAGTAGAGACCATGATTGCACTGATAATAATACCTAACATTTGTGTAGCACTTTCAGGTTTGCAAAACACTTTGCAAATATCTCATTTGACCCTCACAACTCTGGGAGGTAGATGCTACTATGATCACCATTTTATAGGTGAGGAGACTGAGTTCAGGTGACTTACCCAGGGTCACATAGGTCTTCCCGATGCTGGACCTGGTACTCTAACCATTTTGTCACATAGCTAGCTGCCTGTTAGATTTTGAGGCTATTTCTCACTTTTGCCTTCTACTGACTTGCATTCAAAGCTCCCCAAACTTTTACACTTAAACTTTAAATCTATGTAAGCCGTCCTCGATCTGTATTTGTAAAGTGTAGGACTTTTCATTTGTCCCTCCTAAAATCTGTCTTATTAGATTCAGCTCATTGCTCTTGTTTATCCTAATTGAGTACTAGTTTTTCATTAAAAAATTAGAGACATTTTATATGTCCCTCTTTGTGTCACATCATACTAATTTAACACCATGGTATGCCTTCAATCACATCATTGAGAAAATGTTGAAAACAGGGCTGAGCCAAAGTTGGGTTTTTGCGGGACTCCTTTAGAGACCTGTGTTTGGAAAGTATTTAAATACTTTCTAAGGAGCTTGTTAATTCCCATTTGAAACTAGAAATGTATTGGAAAAGTTGTGACTCTCAACATTAGTACTTTCTAAGTATACTTCGTACCATTCTTTTGTGATATTGGAGATATAGTAGTGATAAAATATGGACAACTCATTTTAGCTTTATTAATTCATATAAATATTCGTCTTTCTTTCAGATGGTGCTTCTGAGATGCCAAAAACAAGTTTGTTTTTGAAAAAGTAAAAAAAATTGTTTTGTTTGCACAACAGCCAGTAATTGATTTAACTTATTTTTCTTCCCTAATTGACCTATTGCTTTGTCATTCACAGAATCACAGAATCTCGGAGTTGGAAGGGAACCACAGAAACTGAGTTAGAATCTTGTCTAACACTCATATGAACTGAATTCTCCTTTCTAACATCCCTAATAAGTGGTGAACTAGCCTCTGATTGATTGTCTCAGAGTAAATGTAAATAGCAATTGTTTCTGTTTTGGCCAGAAACCCTGAGGGTCTTCCCTTCCCAGATTGATTTTTTTATTATCTTAAAGAGGCCATTCTCTGCCTTATTTCTTAACTACTTTAATCACTGAATGGGCCTGGCCTTAGACAAACTGACACCTGGGAAAGACCTTAGCTTAAAAAGGCCAAATCTCCCACTGTATCCAGGGCCATCTCCAGTTGTCCAGATCTATAGCTTGCCACTAGACCCAGATGGCTCTGGAGGAGAAAGTGAGGCTGGTGACTTTGCACAGCCCTCCTCACTTAAATCCAATTCACTTGGCATCACCTCCCTGATGTCATGGTCCTCTTTGAGAATGAAGGACAAACAATAATAACAAAAACCTGTAAAGTGGCACAGCCGATTCAATCTCAAGGTAGTCAATTCCATTTTTAGACACATCTGATTAGAAAACTTCCCTTTTTAGTTCTCCCTTCCTCCCAGACTAATACTTGTAGATTGAGTTATGCAGAGGGAGTCTACAGCTCCCTCAGGTTCAAAGGTACTCTCCTAAAGTATAGCTCATGGGCCTCCATGGATGTGCTTTTTTGATAGTCAGTCAATAGACATGATTAACTCAAAGTGAAAGCGTTTAATAAGATAACATAGTAAGAACAGTAGCTATCAAATATTACCCACACAAAGCTGTCAGGCACTCTCTCACAAATATACACAGCATCTGTTGGGAGAGTGGGCACAGACTTAGAATGACACACATGTAGGGCATGCATCTGTTACTGCAGAGTCCCCAGGTCCTTTCTTTTCTCATCATCTCCTCAGGTTGCTTCTCTCTGAGGATAGCATCTTTGCTCCTTTGCTTGCTAGGCTCCCTGGGCCTGGTCCTCTCCACAACTCAATTCCCACCTGGCAGGGCTCATCACTGAATCCATAGCTACCTTTTTTACCCTCTACTTCTAGGGATCCCACTTTGTGGAGCAACTTCACTGACTCTCAATCCTCTCTCTGGGTGACATGGTGCCTCCTACTAGGAACAGCTCTACTCCAAGATATTATAACTGATGGAGGATAGCGATATCCCTTCTCCTCCTAGTAGAGAAAAACAATTCCCTCTGAGGAACTGAATTCTTTCTCCATGGATGGTTCTCCTCTTTGCTGTCAGGGGTCACACCCCACAGATGTTTTGTGCCTGGGAGTATATAGGACTGAGAAGCTAACTAGCTAGGTGGTGTAGTGGATAGAATTCTGCATTTGGAGTGAGCTCAAATCCAGCTGCAGAGGCTTATTAACTATGGCCCTGGTCAAGTTACTTAACCTCTGCTTTCCTCAATTATAAAATAGACATAACAATAGAACCTATATTCCAGGGTTGTTATGAGGATCGAATGAGATAATATTTGTATAGCACTTATTAGCAGCAGGACCCAAAACCAGTTGTTAGACGATCAACAGATAAGGAATACTGCACGTACTGTCTGATGCATTCACTGTTTCAGCTGTTTCTGTTGGTGTTATTAAGTAGTAGTGGTAGAAACAATAACAACCTATGTCACAGGGCTGTTGTGAGGACTGAATGAGAGAATATTCGTAAGGTGCTTCCTGGCACATAGTAGGCATTATTCAAAAGCTTATTATTACTGTAATTATTATTTAAAGGCCACCATGCATGTTGCCAATCTTTGGTCAGCCAATGACTGAATTTCAACAGAGAAACCTACACACTTTGTAAAGTGGGTAATAGGACACAAACATGTTTGCACTTCATTTTAAAATATTTTAGCAACAGTCATACTGGCAAACCTGGGATGGCTGCTAGCACAGGTTCTTAGATCTGCTTTACTAGGAAAGACAGCTGTTTAAGGGGTCAACAATCTTTTTAAATTACATTCACTAGTTCAAGGGAGAAGTCAGCACCCTCAACTTCAGAGAAAATATAAGCAGAGAAATAAAGACTAACAGACAGGGCTCTGAATGCCTGAATCAACTATACACTTTATATACATCCCTGGATCAAGAGAGCCTTTACATCTGAGCAGTCAGGAAGCTCTGAACATATGGCCATTCAGAATCTCAACCAGGGAATCACAAGATCCTTTTCAGAAGTGAGCCTCCAAAGCAAAATACCAACTCAGAGTATATATATATATATATATATATATATATATATATATATATATATATATATATACTTCTCAGAGCCAGAAGGCATCACAACCCTCATGACTCAGTGCCTAATCAATTTAGTACCAAAAAGTGTGAAAGTCTTCCTCTAAGCAAGACTCCCCTAAGCAAGTTTCTCTTTAAGCAAGTTTCTCCCCTAATGGGCTCTATGTGATTCAGGATATATCACAGCTGGCTTCATAGGCCTATTAATGGGCAGGGAAGGTCTTATCCCATTAACATTACAAATACTAACATCTTTTTGTCTCTGTTGCCTGTTTATTAATTTTTGCTTCTTATTTATATTATTTGCATCAGTTGGGCTGGGTGGGAAATTAATTGTTTGGGGTATCCTGAACCATTCTACTTTAGAATGTACACATGGAACTTAAATGTATCTCTTTTCAATGTCTACTCATCCCTCCTATTGCTACTCTCTGGGGTCAAGCAAGATAAGTCTAATCCCTTTCACATGGCATGGTTGTTAGTTCCCTCAACATCCTGGTTAAAGATCTTTGAACATGTTATACATGTATTTAAACTATGTTACTAAGAGCTCCCCTTTTGGATCACTGCCTTGTCGTGGTGGAGGGACTTGTTTTGCTCAATGAAACTATGAGCCATAAGACAGACAAATCATAGTAGAGGGTTCTGACAAAAGATGATCCTGGAGAAGGAAATGGCTAACTATGCTAGTATCTTTGCCAAAAAAACTCAAAAAATCATGGACAGTATTAAAATGATAAAAGATATGGCAATGGAAGATGAGAACCTCAGGCTAGAAGGTGTCTAACACTTCTGAAGAAGAGTGGAGTACAATTACAAGTAGCTCCAGTACTAATGAAATGGCTGAGCCAAAGCCAAAAGCAAGCTCAGCTATATGTCTGGTATTGCATAGGAACCTGGAATGTAATATCTACAAACCAAGGTAAGCTGAATGTGGTCCAATATGATATGTAAAGATTAAACATTGACATGTTGGGTTTCAATGAAGCTAAATGGATGGGAATGGGTGAGTTTAATTCAGATGATCACTACATATACTACCGTGGGCAAGAATCCCTTAGAAGGAATGGAGTAGTCCTGATAGTCAATAAAAGTGTGAGAAAAGCAGTACTGGGATATAAGCTCAAAAATGATAGAATGGTATCTGTTCAAACCTGGGACAAACCATTCAATATCACAATAATCTAAGTTGTTGCTCCAATCACTGATGCTGAAGAGGACAAAGTTGATTAGTTCTATGAAGACCTATAACATATTCTAGAAATAACACTAAAAAAAAGATGTCACATACATTTTAGGGGATTGGAATGCTAAAGTAGGGAGTCAAAAGGTAATTGGAATAACAGACAACTTTTGTTTTGGAATAAAAAATTAAGCAGGGAAAAGATTAATAAAGTTTCATCAAGGTAATTTTCTGGTCATAGCAAACATTCTTTTTCAGCAGTCCAAAAGGTGACTCTACACATAGACATGACCAGGTGGTCAATATCAAAATCAGATTGCTTATATACTTTACAGCCAAAGGTGAAGAGATATCAAGGTGACATTTCATGTAAAAATGGACATGATAAAAGACAAAAATGATAGGCCCTTAAGATTAAGAGGTGACAAAAATATGCAGAAAAACTACACAAGCAAGATCTTACCATCACTGATGACTATGATGGTGTAGTTACTGATCTAGAGCCAGACATCCTTGAGAATGAAGTCAAGAGGGTCTTAGGAAGCATTGCTAACAGTAAGGCTTGTGGAGAGGACAGAATTCCACTTGACCTATTAAAACCCCTAAAAGATGGTGCTGTTAAAGCACCACCCTCTATATGCTAGAGGGCAGTTCACTGACCTGTTCACTGGTAATTTGAATGTTAACTGGACCAAACCAGCCTCTAACCTATGGATGGCTGGAGCGGAACAGAACATGTTAGAGACAGGAGAGTCAGGAATCAAACAAAAGTTTAATTTCAGGGTGAGGGAAACAGCTTGCAAGCAAAGTCCACCTTTCTTAGAAAGGGGGTTCACCCACTTATGGCAGGTGTATGGCTTTTAAGCATGAAAAGCACTAACAGTGGGCCCACAACACAGGCATTCTTGGGTCTCGTGTGAACACTTTCCAAGTCATTAGGGTCATTGAGCCTTGTGATTGTTCAGCAGGGCACAGAACCAGGGTCAACATTCACCAGGTGAAGCTTAAATAATTTGGTCATATAATGAGAAGATAGCATTCATTGTGAAAGACCCTGATGTTGGGAAAGATTGAGGGCAAACCACTCTTTCCTTTTCTAGTTGTTGATTAACTACTCTGTTCTAGAATTTTCATTAGGAACCAAAATCAAGCTCTTTGACTTATCATTTGCACATACAAACTGAAAATCAAGACATTTGCCATCTTCAGTCTAGTGACACCTTTCTCATCCTCCCTCATCTTCCAGTAATTGGTGTTAATTACTCAGTGATCACATCTGCCAATTGTTTTAGTACAGAAGGATACAGTTTTTTTCTGTTCAGTTATGTTTGATTCTTTGTGACTCCATTTGGGCAAAGATACTAGAGTGATTTGCCATTTCTTCTCCAGCTCATTTTACAAATGGGAAAATTGAGGCAAGCAGGGTTAAGTGACTTGCCCAAGTCACACAGCTAGTAAGTGTCTGAAGCCAAATTTGAACTCAGGTCTTCCTTATTGCAGTTCTGGTGTTCTATCTATTGTGCCACCTAGCTGCTGGTTTATATTAGTATGTGCATTTAATGTGGTTTTAACTCTATTTTAAATGGATTAAGCAGCCTAATTACAAACAGAAAGGCACTTAGAAAGCTAGTCAACAACGAACATGTTTTCTTTGATATAATAGAAAGAACTCTGGATTTATAGTCAAAGAATATGGGTTCAAATTCGAGTTCTATTCCTTACTCCCTGTGTGACCTTGGACAAGTCTCTTAACATCTCCAGGTTTCAGTTCCTTTATCTACAAAATGCAAGGGTTGTACTAGTAGACACTGAGGTCCCTTAGATAGTGAGATAGACAGAGAGATTGAGAGAAGAGAGACAGAGAGATTAAAAGATAGTTGTAGAGAAAGATAGGTAGAGAGATAGAGATAGATAGAGATAGCTAGGCAGAGAAATAGGTAGAGAGACACAGATATTGAGAGATAGGAAGAGAGATAGGTAGAGAGAGAGAAAGGTTGAGAGGGGCAGAGAAATAGACAGATGGACATAGAAAGGTAGATAGATAGAGATTAAGTGCTTTCAGAGTGTGAGGCAGTGGGCTAAGTATTGGGATGCAAAGACAAACCAAAAAATCTCCAAGATGATTCTTACTCTCAAGGACCTTCCATTTTAATGGAAGTGGACAAACCCTAAAGGGCAGCTGGAAAGCTGTCAGAGGAAGGGAGGAGAGGCAGAGGATGAGAGGAGGGGATCCTCTAGGGTGCTGGATGCTGGTGTGGAGGCAGAGCAGGCTGGAGAGCTCTAATCTTCTAATCCTAAAATCCCTTTTATTTCAGTGCCCTTACTACACTCACATGACTCTCCATGTCTCCAGCTTCTTCATTACTCCCTAAAATGGGAGATGGTGCAGTATAATTGGAAGAGCAGTGATCTTGGAATCAGGAGACCTGGGTTTGAATCTTAGCTCTGCAGCTTACTAGCAGCATTGGGGAAGTCACTTTTTAGGCCTTGACTTTGCTACCTACAAAATGAGGGGTTTGGTTTGTGTAAGAAGGATGATCCCTAAGGTTCCCTTGCAGATCTGACTCTCTATGACTTTGTTTCTCTGTCCTTTATCCTTTTACTCCCTTCTCTTTCATGCAGACTCATAGATGCCATCATCTCCTGCAGCTGGAGCCCCACTGCCAAGCTATCAAATCATACCAGCTCCTGACTTGTTCATTATGAATTAAGACAAAATCCTTCATTCTAGGTCCCCTTAGCAACTGATTCCTGGGATGCTCAGAGAGTCATTTAACATATCTAAAGACAGATCCTTCCTTACCCCTTTGTTGTTGATGTTTAGTCATCTTCAGTGATGTCCCACTTCGTGACCCTTTTGAGGTTTTCTTGGCAAAGATACTAAAGTGATTTGCCATTTCCTTCTCCAAATCATTTTATAGATAAGGAAACTGAGGTCAACTGGGTTAAGTGACTTTCCCAGGGTCACACAGCTAGTAAATGTTGAGGCTGGATTTGAACTTTAATTTTCCTGACTCCAGGCCTGGCACTCTATTCATTGTGCTTTACTCCTATAGACCTCCAATTCTCAAACTATTTGAAAAAGAACCTAAAGCCTCAGGCTCTGAGACCAAACTAATCATTAGGGAGCTCCTTGAGGGCAGGTACTGTTTCAGGGTGGGGGTGGTAGAGCAGCCTTTCTTTGTATTCTCAGCATTTATCACAGTCCCTGGCTAGTAATAAATGCTAGTTGACTAACTGACTGAGTAATTACCAATACTACACAAACTGTTTAAAATAGGAAAAGAAGGGACCCTACTTAATTCTTTCTTTGATATACATATGGTCTTGATAACCAAACCAGAAAGAGTCAAAGGAGAGAAAGAAAACTATAGACCAGCATTTCTGATGAATATTGATGCAAAAAATGTAAGTAAAATATTAACAAACAGACTACAGAAACATATATTAAAAATTATACACTATGGCCATGCTGGATTTATACTAAGAATGCAGAACTGGTTTAATACCAGGAAAACCATAAATATAATTGATCATGATAATAACAAAAACAAAAATCACATGATTTTACTAATAGATGCAGGAAGCATTTGATCACATCAAACACCCATTCCTGTTAAAGACACCAGGAAGCATTAAATGAGAATAAGATAGAAGCTTGTCCTTTAAAGTTAGGAGTAAAGAAAGCATGTCTATGATCACATTTCTATTCAATATTGTGATAGAAACGCTAGCTATAGAAAGAAGACAAGAAAAAGAAATGGAAAAAAATAAGCAGGGACAAAGAGGAAACAAAATTATTACTTTTTGCTAACTGCAGCTAACTGCTATATTGTCAAAATATATAAATAAATATACTATATATAAAATATATAAATTTATCATTATACATATATGAGCAAATATATCTATATATCATCATATGTAAATCTATACATATAAAATAAATATCATTAGAACATCTATATAACATATATGCATATCACAAAACATAATTTTAACTGATTTATGTATATGTATTATATATGTGTATGTGTACATATAACATACACACATATGTTTCTCTCCTTTTGGTATTTCAGTTCTTTATTAGAAGAGGTGGGTAACATGTTTCATCATTAGTCATCTGGAATCATGGTTAGTTATATGCTGATCAGAGTTCTGAAGCCATTCTATATATAAATTGATCTCCAAGTTCTATTTACTTCACTTTGCATCAATCGATAATAAAAAACATGGTATCTAGCATTTATATAGCACTAACTGTGTACCAGGCACTGTGTTAAACATTTTACAAACATGATCTCATTTGATTGGTAGACTATAACCATTTTACAGATGAGGAAACTGAGTCAAACATCAGCTAAATGACTTAGTGTGGTTGAGGCTTTCAAATAAATCTAATTATTTTTTAAAAATAGATTTCCTTATTTTTTTTTCTTTTTGGAGGGCAATTGGGGTTAAGTAACTTGCCCAAGGTTACACAGCTAGGTTTTTTTTTTTTTTGTGTGTGTGTGTTAAGTGTCTGAGGCGGGATCTGAACTCAGGTCCTTCTGACTCCAGGGCTGGCACTCTACTCACTGCGCTACCTACCCGCCCGATTTCCTTAATTTTTCCAGGTGAATTGTTTTTGCTATGAGAGAACTTAAATATTTTTTCTCTTTTAGCCATTTAGTTTTGTTTTAATATTTCTTGTTTAATATTTGAATTCAGGTCTTCCTGACTTGAGGTCCAGCAAAATAACCCACAAAATAACCAATATTTCTATAGTTATTTAAAATTTGCAAAACACTGTACAAATATTATCTCATTTTGTCCTCACCACATCTTTGAGAAGTAGGTGCCATTTTTACCCCCATTTTATAGGTAAGGAAATTGAGGCAGACAGAGCTTAAATGACTTGCCTAGAAACATAATATAGAAGGCTGGATTTGAACTCATGTCTTTGTGCCTTGAAGTCCAGAGCTGAATTCACTGTGTCACCTAACCACCCATTCAAATCTTAGGGTTCTTTGGAACCATCCCTTTCATTTTTTTATAGTACAATAATATTCTATCACATTAATATGCATATTGTTCAGCCATACTCCAGTATTTGAGCACCTCCTCATTTCCCAATTCCTTGACAAGAGCTATATATGTATATGTATGTGTACACACACACACACACACACACATATACACATAAACATCTGTATATATATTTCCATAAAATAAGAGTTTGTTTTGCTTAGGGCTAATTCTCCCTTAATCTACCACTCCTCTTATTTCTCCTTCTCTTTCCTCTCCTATTTCTCTGTTGAGTGAAAAGTATTTCTATACCCAGCTTTGTGTGTGGGTATGTGTATTCTTCCCTTTGACCAATTTACATGACAGTGGAAGTCATTCTTTCTCTTCCTCCAAGTTTGTATAGACTTCTACTTGCACATTCCAATTATGAGACATTTTTTCCTGACCTTCCTTTTCTTCTCCCTCTAGTACATTCCTTTTCTTCTCTCTTTCCTTCTTTTTTTGATTGTCCTCAAGTTAGATCCACTTCTGATAGACCCCACTCCAAAACCTTCTGTCTTTCCTCCCTAACCCTTGATGGTCACAGGGTTCAGAGGGGACATAGCTTCGAATATAGGCAGTTTATCCTTTAGTCCCTTATGATAATTCATTTGTGTTTACCTTTTTAGTTTCTCTTAGTTCTTGTTTGAATTTTCTCCATAATTCCAGTCTTTTCCTAAGAAATGCTTGGAAGTCTTATATTTCATTGAAAGTGTTTGTTTTCCCCTAGAGAATTATATTCTGTTTTGCTGGGTAAGTGGTTCTTGGTTGTAAGCTTTTTTTTTTTTCTATCTGGAATATTTTATTATAAACTCTTGGCTTCTTTAAGGTGGTGGCTCTTAAATCCTGTGTTATTCTGATTGTGGCTTCTTTGGTACTTGAATTCTTTCTTTTTTGCTGCTTACAGCATTTTTCCTTTGACATGAAAGCTCTGGATCTTGACTATAATCTCCCTGGAAATTTCCATTTCTTTTAAGTTGACTGGCAAATTCTTTCTATTTTAACTTTGCCTTTTGGTTTTCAGAGATCTGGACAATTTTCTTTTAATATTTCTTGAACCATAATAGGTAAGTTCTTTTTTGATATTTAAATTTTTGCAATTACATATAAAAGCAATTTTTACATTAAATTTTTTTAAATTTGAGCTATAAATTCTCTCCCCCTGCCCTCCCTCCCTCCCTCCCTCACCCTCTCTTTTTTCCTTCCCTCCCTCCTAGACCTTCCCCTGCCTCAAGAAGGCATGCAATTTGCTATAGATGACAAATGCAGTCATGAAAAACATATTTCCATTTTAGTCATGCCATGAAAGAACAGAAGAGAAAGTAAAACATCTTATGAGAAAAACAATAGATTTGGAGAATAGATCAAGAAAAGAGAATATAAAAATAAATGTACTAACTGAAAATTATGATCAGAAAAGAATCTTGATATAATAATATAAGAAATAATTAAAGAAAATTATCCTGAAGCATTAGAACAGGGAGAAAGTGGAAATAGAAAAAAAAATCCATCAATCACCACTTAAAAGAGATCCTATGAGGAAAACTCATAGGAATATCATAGTCAAGTTCCAAACCCTCCAGTTCAAGGATAAAATATTAAAAACATCAATATTAAAACAATTTAAATATGATCGTGCCACAATTAGAATTACCTAAGACCTATCAGCAGAGACATTAAAGGACTGCCAGTCTTAAAACACAACATAATGAATACTAAAAGAACTGGCGCTCTGGCCAAAAATATCATACCCTGCAAAGTTAACTATTATCTTTTGAATGAAAAAAATGACATTTGATAAATTCTCAGACTTCCAAGACTTTGTTTAAAAAAATCCTGAACTTAATAGACTATTTGACATGCAATAACCAATAGAAATATAAGGTACATAACAAAGACTGATTATAAGGTATCCATAAGGACAAACTTTTTATATATGTAAAATGTATGTATAAAGTTCTTATTAATGATTGGGTAGTTCATGAGAAAGATTGGGGCAAACCTAGGTATAATATGAATTTAAAAAGTAAGACCATTTATGAACAGCTTAAAAGTAATTATTTTATACAAATGAGATACACGAGGAAGAATTGATATACAGGAATTAGATTGGGGAGGAGGCTGGTAGTTCTGGTAACCTATTGGGAATGGATTTAAGAGGGAATAACACATATATATTCAAGAGTATAAAAGGCTTTTAAATTCAGAAGAAATAAAATGGTAGGGGCATAGGGAAAAGGAAGAGGTCAAGGGAGGGATCTTTAGAGGGGAGGGTGAGGGAATAGGTAAATAGGGGTATTATAGGGTGTTTAGATTTATGGGAATGGGAGGATAGGGGAGGGATCCTTGAAGGGTGGTAGGCAAGTCATAGGAGGGTAAAGGTAGTGGGTAAAAGTAAAATACAGGAGGCAAGAGGGACAGGAAACAAGAAATATGTGCACATACATAGAAACAAAGATTAGGAGTAGAAAAGGTTTGGGAAAGTTTATGTCTATATATGTATGTGTGTGTATATATGTGTGTGTGTGTGTGTGTGTGTGTGTGTGTGTGTGTGTTTGTATATATCTATAGCTATGGAGAAACATATTTAAACTTTATTGTGGCCTTCTGGGGTGGAGTTGGGGGTAGGGAAAGAAAAGAATCAAGTAAAAAAGTGTACAGCAGAGAACAAAAGAAAACTCACAGGGAAGCAAAGAAAAGATGGACAATTCTCAGCACAACAAGTATTATTTATCATATAGGTTTTCTTGAAATGAAAATTTATTGTTACATACTTTGAATCCTCTCATGTTCTGTTATGCACATGACATGCGTATTTTTCTTTTTAACTTTGTATTTAGGTTCCAATATTTAAGTTTATGATATGCTTTTGTTTCTTTTCTCTATCCTCTATTTGTGTTCTGGTATTTGAGTCTAAAATAAAACATATATAAAAAGAAAAGCTCCATTTATTCCTATGTTTTCTAGTTTTTTTTTTCAAAATAAGAATGAGTGTTGTATTTTGTTAAAAGTTTTTTCTGTTATCTATTGACAAAAGAATATGATTTTTATTGGTTTTGTTACTGATGTGGTCAATTATTCAGATAATTTTCCTAATATTGAACAAGTCTTGGATTGCTAGCTTAAATCCCACCTGGTTATAGTATTTGATCTTTGTGATATATTGCTGTAACCTCCTTGCTAGTACTCTGTTTAAAATTTTTGTGTCAATACTCATTAAAGAAATTGGCCTATAGTTTTTTTTAATGTTTTTGCTCTTCTGGCTTAAGTGTCAGAACCATATTTGTGTTATAAAAGGAAAAAAGATTCCTTTTTGGCCTAATTTTCCAAATTGTATCTATAGTATTGGAATTAATTGTTCTTAAAATGTTTGGTAGAGTTCACTTGTGAATCCATCTGCTCTGGAGAATTTTTCTTTAGGGAATATATTGGTGTTTTGTTCAATTCATTTTCTAAGATGGCGTTGTTTACGTATTCCATTTCCTCTTCTGTTAATTTGGGAAAATTGTATTTTTGTAAATATGTATCCATTTTACTTACATTGTCAGAGTTATTGGCAGGCACTTGGGCAAAATAGCTCTTCATTATTGCTTTAATTTTCTCTTTATTGCTGATGAATTCACCTTTTCATTTTTGATACTTTTAATTTTGTTTTCTTTCTTTTTTTAAATCAAATTAACCAAAGGCTTATCAATTTTATTGTTCCCCCATAAAATTAGCTCTTAGTTTCATTTATTAGTTCAATAGTTTTCTTACTTTAAATTTTATTAATCTCTCTTTTCATTTTCAGAATTTCTAATTTGATGTTTAATTGAGGATTTTTAATTTGTTCTTCTAGTTTTTTTTAATCGCATGCCGAATTCATTGATCAGCTCTTTTTCAATTTTATTGTGTAAATGTTTAGAGATATAAATTTTCCCTTATGTATTTCTTTGAGGTACATGCCATAAATTTTGGTATGTTGTCTCATTAATGAAATTATTGTTTGTTTCTATGATTTGTTCTTTGACCCAATCATTCTTTAGCATTAGATTGTTTAGTTTCCAATTAATTTTTATCTATGTTTCCATGGACCTTTATTGAATATAATTTTTATTGCATTATGGTCTAAGGAGGAAACATAATATTTCAGCTTTTCTGCATTTGGCTTTGAGGTTTTTATGCCTGAATATATGTTCAGTTTTTGTGTAGGTGATATGTACTATTGAGAAAGAGACATTCCTTTTTCCAGAGGTCTAGCATATCTAATTTTTTAAAATTCATATTCTTTATTTTTTGTTAATTTTTTTGGCTAGATTTATCTAGTTCTGAGAGGTGAAAGTTGAAGTCACTCACTGCTTTAGTTTAACTGCCTATTTCCTTCTATAACTCTTTTAAATTTTCCTTTAAGAATTTGGATGCTATACTATTTGGTGTGTATTTGTTTAGTTGTTTTTTTTTCTTTTTGGAGGGGGGAAGGTAGGGCAATTGGGGTTAAGTGACTTGCCCAAGGTCACATGGCTAGGTGATTTGAACTCATGTCCTCCTAAGTCCAGGGATGGTGCTCTATTCACTTCACCACCTAGCTGCCCCCTATATTTAGTATTGATATTACTTAATTGTTTATGGTACTTTTTAGTACGATGTAGTTTCCTTGCTTATTTCTTTTAATTTTATCTCTTTTTTGCTTTTCCTTTGTACAAGATCATGACTGATATGGTTTTTGTTTGTTCAACTGAAGCACAATAGATTCTGCTCCAGCATTTCACCTTTACTCTGTATGTATCTCTCTGCTTCAAGTATGTTTTTTGTAAACACATATTCTAGGATTCTGGTTCTTAATCCACTCTTCTATCTGTTTTAAGGGTGAATTCATCCCATTCACACCCACAGCTATGATTACTTACTGTATTTTTCTCCAATCTTTTCTCTGTCTCTATCTCTCTGTCTCTTGTGTTTTGCTTCTGACCACTGCCTCCCTCAATCTTCCCTCCCTTCTATCAGCTGCCCCCTTCACTTAATTCCCTCCTTTCCTACTTCACTGTAGGGTAAGATAGATTTCTGTGCCCAACTGAGTGTGTATGTTACTCCTTCCTTTATCCAATTTCGATGAAAGTAAGGTTCAAGAGTTGCCCACTAACTCCTCATCTTCACTGTAAAAGCTCTTTGGCACCTCTTTTTATTTTAATTTATTTAATTTATGGGATAAACAAGAATTTCTATAACATAATTTTAAAAAATTGCACATGAAACCATAAATCTTTTATGTATAACTTACTTTCCCTTTTAAATATATGACAAAGTTATCATGTGAAGTTCTTTTTGTTCTTTTTCTTCTTTCATCCCCACCTGCCTTCATCCTAGAGATGGTTACCATTAGACACAAATATGATATGTGTGTGTGTGTACATACAGATATATATATGTATGTATATATGTGTGTGTGTATATATATATATATATATATATATATATATATACATGTAGATGTAAAGTCATTCTATACATTTATTTATCACTTCTTTCTCTGGATGCTGATAGCATCTTCTATGTGTTCTTTGTAGTTAATTTGAATATTTATAATAGTCAAAATTACTTATTCATTCAAAGATGTTGTAAAGCAATATTTCTGCTACTGTAGAGAAGATTCTTGTGGTTCTGCTGATTTCACACATTGTTATGTTGTGCAAGTTTTTCCATGTTTTTTTCTAAGATTATTGAGCTCATCATTTCTTATAACATGGTAGTATTCCATCACAATCATATACCACAACTTGTTTAGCCATTTCTTAATTGACAAGTATCCCCTCGATTTCCAGTTCTTTGCTACCACAAAGAGAGCTGCTATAAACATTTTAGAAGATATAGTTTCTTTTCATCTCCTTTATGTCAGATAGTTTATCTCATTCTACCTCTCACTTCTCCCAATGCATCCCTCTTTTTCACCCCTTAATTTTGTTTTTATTTTTATATCAACCCATAATAGTCAATTCAAGCCCATGCCCTCTGTCTATGTATATTCCTTCTGACTGCTCCAATAATAAGAAAGTTCTTCAGGGTTACAAGTATCATCTTCCCAAGTAGGAATATAAACAGTTTAACCTTACTTAATCCTGTGTGTTTCTCTTTCCTGTTTGCCATTTTATGTTTCTCTTCAGTCTTGTATTTGAAAATCAGAATTTCTATTCAGCTCTGGTCTTTTCATCAGGGATACTTGAAAGTTCTCTATGTAATAAAATATCAACTTTACCCTATGAGGATTATATTCCATTTTACTGGAATATGATTTGTGATTGTAATCCTAGTTCCTTTGCCTTCCAGAATATTATATTCCAAGCCCTTTAATCTTTTAATATAGATGCTAATAAATCCCATGTTATCTTGAATGAGGCACCATAATATCAATTGCTTCTTTCTGGCTGCTTACAATATTTTTTACTTGACATGGGAGTTCTGAAGTTTGCTATAATATTTCCAGGAGTTTTCATTTTGCATTCTTTTTCAGGAGGTGATTGATAGATTCTTTTAATTTCTATTTTATCCTCTTGTTCTTGCATATCAGGTTAGTTTTCCTTGGTAATTCTTGAAATATAATGTCTAAGTACTTTTTGTTGTTGTTGATGGTTTTCAGGTAGTTCAATAATTTTAGATGATCTCTTCTCCATCTATTTTCCAGGTCAGTTTTTCCAATGAAATATTTCACATTTTCTTTTATTTTTTCATTCTTTTGATTTTGTTTTGTTGCTTCTTGAGGCCTCATGGAGTCATTAGCTTCCACTTACCTAATTCTAATTTTTAAGGAATTATTTTTTCAGTCAGCTTTTGTACCCCTTTTTTCCATTTGACCAATCTTGCTTTTTAAGGATTTCTTTTCTTCAGTGAATTTCTGTATGTCATTTCCCTTGTTTGTGTTTCTTTACCCAGCTATTTATTTCTTTTTAAAAAAATATTCTCTTGTATCACTCTTACTTCTTTTCCCATTTCCCCTCTGCTTTTTTATTTGATTTTTAAAATCCTTTTTGAGCTCTTCTAGTAAATCTTTTTGAGCCTGAGATCAATTCACTTTTTTCTTTGAGGCATGTAGCCGTTTTGACATTGTTATCCTCTTCTGAGTTTGTGTTTTGATCTTCTCTGTCACCATCGTAACTTTCTATGATCAAGTTCTTTTTCATTGCTTGCTCATTTCTTTCCCCAGCCTATTTCTTGACTTCCAACTTTATGTTTAAGTTGTGGTCTGTTCCTGGGATGGAGGGGCCAATGTCCCAAGCTTTGGGGTGCTTTTGTGCTATTGTTTTCAGAACTAGTTTTGGAGGTTTGTAAGTTCTCAGTTCCTCCAAAGTGGTGTGCTCTAAGGAGAGGTGTAGTCACTGCTCTCCTGGTCTGTGGACAAGTTCAAACACTCTTTCCTACCCTGGAACTGTGACCAGAGTCCTCACTCCACTGTGGCTGAGAGCTCTAGTATGCTACTACCCTTCCTAACCCTAGAACTGAGATCTATGCTTGTGTTCTAGATCCCCACATGGACAATGAAATAGTCTTTCACCCTGTGTCAGTAAAGTGTCCCCAGTAATCTCCTTTTTATCAGTTATCCAACTTTCTTATTGTTTGTGGATTGAGAGCTCTGGAAGTCACTGACAATTCAGTCACCCCCCCCCCACCAGCCCCCATGCCTGTGTAAAGCCAAGGATGAGCAGCTCTCCAGAGTACTTCTACTGTGAATAGCTCCAAGGTTCTGATCACATAGTATAGTGAACTTTCTATTTATTCAACAGTAAACTAAAGCAAAACATTCACAGAAGCCAAAGTGCAGCATTCACAATGATAAAACATAACAACTTTTCACTAAAGTGGCCACATAATTTTAAACAAAAGATATCATTCAGTAAGTCCTTAACTCAATCATCCTTAAGGAGCAATCCTCCTTAAGGGATACAAAGTACAAAGGTCTCCCACCCCTAGGTCACATTGCCTTAATCTTGTCAGTCAGAAAGTCTCCTTTCTTCTTGATTGGAAACTAGCATCCAACCATCCTTAACTCGATTATCCTTAAGGGGTACAAGGTACAAAATACAAAATTATGCCACACCTAGGTCACAGTAAATCATGATCTTGTCAGTCAGCACTAAGTACCTAAGGAGAGGTCTTTTCATCTTGGCTTATTGCTGGCTCCCAAGTTCCATGGTTCCTCTTTCAAGGGTGCAGCTCTTGCCTGAATTCACTGAATGATTCCTTCAATTCACAGGCAGGCAGCTCTCAGCTCCTCATTCAGTTCCTTGTCCAGTTCCCATTCCATATGGAAACTCACAGTGTCCTGTCCACCCTTACATCCTTAACAGTTTCCATTTCTGGGAAGACAAAGCTTAATAGAGCCAAAACAACATTCATATACATTGCTGGCACCATCATCAATTCACTATCTGCCTGTGAAATCAACACAGACCTACAACAAGGTCTGAGAAATCAGCACAGACTCATAAGCAAGGTCTGAGAAAGCAACACAAATCATCAGTAAAGTTTCAGGACCTCTGAAACCTTTCTCCAGATCCCAGGGCTTCTGTACAAAGTATCATAAACTCAAATCAGCACAGATAGAACATACCTATTGGTCCTACTGTTCCACCCACCTCTTATGTCTCTGTTCCTGTCTTTGGCAAGTCCCTCCCACTGTGGGATTCATAGGTTCTTTTTCTTAACAAAGACTTGATATAATCACATCAATGTTCAAAGACACTTGAACTGAAACAAGGTGCTAAATAATTAAATAACTGAAACAAGGTGCTAAATATTCATTTACTTACCATTACAGCCTGCTGCTGGCTCAAGTGTGGTGGACAGCACTCTACTCTCACTACAGTGAGATGGACTTTTCCTGTAGACCTTCTAAAGTTGTCATGGACTGGAAAATTATTTCACTTTTTTGGTTCTGTCACTTCAGAATTTGTCTTGTTGGTATGATTTTAAAGTTTTTTGCAAGGGTATTTGGGAGAGCTCAGGCAAATTCCTGCTTTTATTCCACCCTGTTGGCTCTGCTCCTCTCTAGTTTAACTATTCTTTAAAAATTTTTTCCCTAGATTTTCTCACTTGTTTTTGCTCTGAGGTATGAGATAAACTATATTTTCTTCTATTTTTTCAATCTTCTGATTTTGTTTTAATATTTAATATTTCTTGTTACACAGTATTTGAACATAGGTATTTCTGACTCCAAATCCAGCTTTCAGTTCTATATCTTAATCTTTACAATAGACATTTTTTATTCACTTAGTTTTTCCTTCACAGATTGTTAAACTAATTTCTTTTGAGTACTCAGGTATTTCATTGAGAAAGTCCTTAAATGTTCTGAAATTTTATGCAATTAGTCCCATATCATCTGCAAACAGAAGCACCTGGGAAGGCCTTACCTTATATACATGTGCATATGTCTATATATATACACATACCTGCATGTGTGAATGTGGGTATACACACATGTGCACACACATAGCTATTTGATTTTTTAATATTCTTTTAACATCTTATAAAACAAAGTAAAGATTCTTTTTTTTTTAAAGCAATTGGGGTTAAGTAACTTGCTCAAGGTTACACGGCTAGTCTTTATTTATGTGTGGGTGCTCATTTTCTGAGGCCGGATTCAATCTTGGGTCATTCCAACTCCGAGGCCGGCCCTCTTATTTACTAAAAGTAAAGATTCTTAAAAGCTAATACTGGTGTACAACCTTGGAACCAGAAATTATTGAGTTGCTCTCTGATCTCCTATTCCACCGGATATTCCTTATTATAGTAATTAAATAAGCAGCCAGATTATTGTGCATTTTATGGCAGTTTAGAAAGAGATATTAGTTGTAGCACATTAGGTACAAAAACCAATGGGACAGCTCTCCCAAATGCTCTCTGGGTGTAACACTTTTGACAGGGTCACTGTGACATTTTCCCACATCACTTATGTAAAGTAGTTTTGGCACCTTAGTGAAATACTGTGCTCCATTTGGTTGTCACTAAGTAAGAAATGGTGCCAGTCATTTTGTAGCTTGAGCAGCTTAGTGTGCTCAAGCTCACTGGGCTAGCTCAGGTGATGATTTGTTGGTTGCAGATAACATAATCATATTTCTTTTGATTAATTTTAATAAACAAAAATAAAGCTATTTATAAATAAAAGAATAAGGTTATTAAAATCAGTGGAAAATGGAATGTAGAATACGGTTCTGAAATAATAAAATTTCTTACTACAGAATGATAGATTAGATCTGCAGACAAATAATTTTGGTTTAATTCCCAGACAGGATTTCAAACTTATCCAAAGCTCTGTTCTTTCTGAGTTGTCTGTGAATCATGCTTGGCAACGTGTCTGTATTTGGTTAGGATGCTAGCAAACTTCTTATGGTACATAAAACCTATTATTAATCTAACTCATTCAGAGATTTGCCCTCTTTTATTAAACTTGGCCTTTACAGTCTCGAAACTTTCCTGATGGGACTCCTAGAAGGCAGATACTGTATCTGACATAGGTATCTGTCCAGAGCTATATACATCTCTTATACAGTTCCATGTCCAGAGCTGTATGTTTTATCTAGCAAAAAGAAAGCTCTTGGAGGGCAAGGCTTATTTTTGTTTCTTACTTTAAATACCCATTCATCACCTACCAGAAATATGGTATCATTGGTAGAAAACCAGCCCCAGAGTTAGAAAGATTTGGGATCAATTTTCACCTCCACACATACTGGCTATGTAACCCTGGGAAGGGTGCTTTTCAGTAGTATCTAATGCATTTCTCTAAGACTATCTATCAGAGAGCAGGTCCTAATCTGTATGGATAGAAGGAATTCTTTACAACAGTAAAACAAGGTCCAATCTCCCGAGGATGTGTTGGTTACATTATCATTGATAATGAGAATACATAGTTATAAAAATTCAGTCAGATCTGTTTTGGTCTTCTGTCTTTTTTGTCTTCCTCCCAGTATCATGTATAAGTGCTTTTGGGATGTTCTGTTGTATAGCTTTCTTCGGATTTGTTTTCCTCTACATTCATTTTTTCTCTTTGTGAAAAAGAATGTTAATCTTCTGATATCTTTCTTCATAATGTTTGATAAGCATGATTGTTCTAAATGGCTGTTGCCATTGGTATACATGTCTATATGCATGGTAAATAGACTGAGTGTTTTATAGCTGAGGTTATTTCTAGAATCTTCTGGGCACCTTATTTTGATTATGTTTATTTTGGTTAAACTTCTTCAAGAAATGATGACCTCTATTCATTTCTCATTCATTTTCCTACCTTGATAATAACTTAATCTAATTAAGCAAACTTGTTTGTTGTAATTGTACAATAAGTAGAATCTTTATTCTGTCTTCAAGTTTAGCATTAATTCTGAATATGATCTAATTATAAATGTCCCATTCTAATGCTTCATCATGAAGTGGAGAACCTTGGTTTCTCAAATGCTATGCAAGCATAATTCAAATTCTGGTGGGTTCTACCAAGCTGGAAAGGCTTTGAATACAATTCTAGAAACAGACTGTGTTTAAGGACCAGCATCAGTGTTGAAGGTTCTCATAAGTAGTTTGGCCACCAAGTGCCAAATTCTTTAGCTATAGTAATATATAAAATAAAGGAAAATATGAAATGAGCCAAAACTCATTATGGCTCCCCCAATATTCTAAGTGACAATGGATGGGTGAAAGAAAAAGTGGACAGAAAGTGGTAAGGAAGGGTCATGTAATTTTTAGACCCTTTATTCATAACCATTAATTTAACTGGTAATTTACTTTAAATATGAGATTTGTCCAATTATTAGCAGGTCAGTAGAATTTTAGAAGAAGTAATTCACATCAATATTGGAGAGAAAGAGAAAGTAGCTGGTGGAATGGTTTTCATTATGCATCTTATGTGAAAAAGAGACAATATTTCATGAAATACTTGAAGTATCATAGGACAGTTTGCAATTCTTTTTTTATTTTTTTATTTTTTTTATTTTTTATATTCCCTCCCACTCATCCCACCCCGCCACCTGGTCCATTCCCTACACGATCCTGTCCCTCTTCTATAGTGGGTACTTCCAGCCTCCCCTCCCCCCAAGGATGCTCTCCCATCCATCATCCCTCCTCTCATTCCCCTTCCCCCTATCCTGCTGCAGGTTGAGATGTCCCATTTAGTATGTATGTCATTTTCTCCCTGAACCAAATTCAATGTGAATGTGGTTTTGCCTTTTTAGCCTTCCTTATTCTCCCCCTCCTTTGCAACCACTTCCCCTTGCTTCTTCTACATGGGATAGTTTACCCTACCCTATCTCTCCCCATCTCCTCTTGCCACTTTCCTCTCTCACCTCATAATTTCCTCCCTTGAGTATTCTCCCTTCCCAACAAATTCAACCTATGCCCTCTGTCCATATATAACTGTAACCATATACACACACATTCACATATGTATTCATATGACCACACCCCCTTCTTCCATTATTTTCATAGTGAGAAAGATGTCATCAGTCACAGTTATTGCTTTTCCATATAGGAATGTAAATAGTTCAACTTTGATAAGTTCCTTTTGATTTCTTTTCCCTGATTGCCTTCTCAGGCATCTCCTCCTTCTTGTGTCTGGATGTCAAATTTTCTGTTCAACTCTGGTTTTTTCCTCAAGAATGCTTGAAAGTCCCCTAGTCCACTGAATGACCATATTTTCCCCTGAGACAAAATACTCAGTTTTGCTGGGTAGGTGACCCTTGGGTTCATTCCCAGTTCTTTTGCCCTCTGGAATATCATATTCCATGCCCTTCAATCCCTCAGTGTAGAAGCTGCCAGGTCCTGGGCTATTCTGATTGTGTTTCCACAATATTGAAATTGTTTCTTCTGGCTGCTTGTAGTATTTTCTCCTTGATCTGGGGATTCTGGAACCTGGCTATAATATTCCTGGGAGTTTTCTTTTTGGGATCTTTTTCAGGAAGTGATTGGTGGATTCTTTCAACCTCTATTTTGCCCTCTGGATCTAAAACATCAGGGCAGTTTTCCTTGAGAATTTCTTGAAGGTGATTTCTAGGTTCTTTCCTTGATCATGGCTTTCAGGTAGTCCAATAATTTTTAAATTGTCTCTCCTGGATCTATTCTCCAGGTCAGTGGTTTTTCCCATGAGATATTTCACATTGCCTTCTAATCTTCATTTGTTTGGATCTGCTTAACAGCATCTTGATTTCTCATAAAGTCACTAGCTTCCATTTGCTCCAGTCTAACTCTGAAGGAATGAATCTCCTCAGTGAACTTTTGAGATTCTTTTCCATCTGGCAAATTCGACTTTTTAAGGCATTCTTCTCCTCATTGCCCTTTTGGGCCTCCTTTGCCATTTGAGTCAGTCTATTTTTTAAGGTGTTGTTTCCTCAGTCAGGCTGTTGACCCTCATTTCATACTTTTCCTGCATCCTTCTCATTTCTCTTTCCAATTTTTCCTCCACTTCTCTTATTTGATTTTTAAAGTCCTTCTTAAGGTCCTCTATGGCCTGCAACCCGCTCGTGTTTTCCCCTGGGGCTTTTGGAGCAGGACTTCTGACCTCACAGTCCTTTTCCCACTCTATGCCCCCAAAATAGTAGTCTAGGGTTGCATTTTTCTATTTCCTTTGCCTTGGCATGTTGCCACTTAATTACTTGACTTTTGGGCTTGTTGCCACACTATAGCTTTAAGGCCAGATAGAGGAATTTTCGTCCCGAACGTGTGGGGGGCAACTTCCGTTTCTGGCAAGCTGTAAACCCACCCATGACTTCCACCCTAGATCACAATCCAGATCCAGGGAGGTTAAAGCAAGAGCAATTACCCCCCAAGACTGATCACTGGATCTCCCTACAGTTAGCATGCAGGCCGGGAGCTGGAGCTGCCTCTGAAAACTACAAAATGGCGTTTGTCTTCAGCGGCTTCTAGCCCCCAGGGGAGGGAGCCGACGCATTCCCTAAATACCGGTCCCAAAGTCCATAGGACACTAACCTCTCACTTTGTCCTAGGCATGTCTATGTTGATAATTCTGGAGTCTCCATGGCTGCTGGTGTTCTGGGGTTCCTCCAGCCGGCTGCTGGCCCTGCCGCCCTGAGGCTAAAACCTTGGCTCACAGGGACCTGGGCTCGGCTCCTGCGCTCTGTGCTCTGCGCGCTGCCAGGTCCCAGAGTGCTGCGCTGGTCCTTCCTGCAGGGCTGCTGGGCTGTCCTCAGTGGGAGGTTAGCTTCTCTGTGTCGTTCTGTGGGTGCTGGGGCTCCCAAAGTAGTTCAGAGTCCCCTTTTACATAGTTTGGAGGGAATCTGGGGGCAGAGTGGCTTGGACGAGCTGTTTCTACTCCGCCATCTTGGCTCCGCCCAGTTTGCATTTCTTTTGAAAACTTTCTAAAAATTAATTCATTTTAAATTTAAATACTAATAAGAAAAGAAAAAAAAGCATTGCCATGTGAGAATTCAAAATATATGCAATGAATTTCCATTTCAAGAAAGCCTACATAATAAATATTACACTTCATGCTCAAAACTGTCCATCTTTTCTTTGCTTCCTTGTGAGTTTTTTTGTCCTCTACTGTGCACTTTTTACTTTGTTCTTTTTTCTCCCTTCCTCCCCCTCTCCTCCAAGAAGGGTAAAATTAAGTGCAGATACATATAAACATACAGACATGTACATAGATACACACATATATGCTTACACCTACATATAGATTATGTATACTTAGGTATGGATAATCATACTCACATAGAGATATGTACATTCATATGCATCTATGTAATACTGTATTATACTTGTTTTTCCTATGTTTTTCTGACAGTGGATAACATCTTCCCTCATAAGTTCAAGTCTTTCCATACTTTTCTAAGTCTACCAGCTCACCATTTACTACACCAAAGCAATATTCCAATCTTATGCTGTTGTAATGGAAATGCAAATTTAAAGATCTTCCCTGCCCCTAGGCCCTTTGATAGGCTTAAGAGACTCTGAGAACCTTCCTTGATTTGAAAATATACTCTGCCTCCTAATAGGCTGAATGTGGTCACATGGAACCTGTGGCAGGAGGCTTGGTTTTCAGGAATGCCTACACCTTGATGCTGTGTGATTGGGCAGTGGGTCAAGAGGGTTGTTACATTTTCTGAACCTGGAGAAGACTATATAATCCCTGTTGTGAGGCTTTGCTTTGGGGCTCACTTTGAGAAGTGTTGTGTGATTTGACCAGATGAGACTCTGGGCAGCTGTTGAGAGCCCCCTGGCTTTGAAAACCCAGACGTTGATGCTTCCCTCTCTGGTAACTGTGATTTGGTATTGATGTAATGGTTGGGCAGTTTGGAAGCCTGTCTGCTTGATCTGTTTGTTTCTCTGTCTTGTAAGTTCTATCTGTACACTTTGAAGTTCGAGGTACTGACCTTTCCCCCCTGAACTGGGTAAATGATATATGTTTGTTTTATTAAAGTGAGCTTGTTAACCCATTTTGAGTTGCTTTCATTTAGAAAAGCAGATCTAAGAACCTGTGTTGGCAGCCACTCTGGGGATGTTGGGGTGCTTGCTGCTACAACTGTCTGGTTTTTTAAAAAATAGTAAAGCACTATTGATTAATATGTCTGACATATAGTCTAGTTTCCCTATTTTTCTCTTTTCTTATCTTAGTCTCATCAGAGATATTCAATGGAACAATTTTTTTCTCCATTTGATTGTTTCTTATTCTAGAAACATTGATTTTCTTCATATAAAACCTTTGTGATTTTTATGTAATTGAAATGGTCTGTTTTGTCTTTTATGCTCATATATATATTTTATCTAGGAGCAAGTAGGTTGTACAGTGGATAGAGCATCAGACTTGGAGTCAAAAAGACCCAAGTTCAAATCCCAGCCTTTGGTACTCACTATCAGTGTGATCCTGGGCAAGTCAGTTAACCTCCATTTGCCTCAGTTTTCTCATATGTAAAATGGGTATAATAATAGCACCTACCTCCCAGGGTAGTTGTGAGGACTGAAACAGGTCATATTTGTAAAGTGTTTAGCATAGTACCTGACACAAAGTAACTGGCACATATTCTGTAGAGCACCTGGCTTGGAGTTAGGAAGACCTGAGTTCAAATCCTGCCTTAAACACTTACTAGCAATGTGACCCTCGGCAAGTCACTTAAACCTGTTTGCCTCAGTTTCCACATGTAGAAAACAAACTGGAGAACAAAATGGCAAATCACTCCAGTATGTTTTCTAAGAAAACCCCAAAAGGTTTCAAAAAGAGTCAGACATGATTGAAAATAACTAAACAACACCAACAAAAATTGGTTATGAATTTTTCCTCAACCATAATTATAAAAAAATTTTCCCAACTAAAATTTTTCTAATAATGTGAACTTTTCTTTTGCTATTTTCTTTTCACTTGGAACTTATTTTAGTATATGGTGTCACCTGCTGTTAATAAATGTACTTTTTGTCAAACTTCCTTGAAATTTTGCCAGCAATTCTCCCCCTCCCACCTAGTAGTTTATGTTCTTCAATTTATTAGATACTGATCTAAATGCTGAATTCAAATTGCTTCTTAGTTCTGCTCATCTAGTCTATTCCTTGACCTACTTTTATATTTAACTCCTCCTAAACAATTATAATAATTTTTGTTTTTTTAATTTAGTTTGAAATCTGACAGAGAAGCAGCTATGAAATAATGGATACAGAGCTGAACTCTGAGACAGAGACATGAGTTTCAGTTTCACTTCTGACACATACTGGGTGTGTGACCCTGGGTGAGTCAATTAGTAGTTATGTTTTCTAGCAACTTGCTAAGATTCTAAGTTGCAGAGAAGGTAGTAAGTTGTGTTGGTAGAGACTTTCCTCAAGTGAAAGTTCCCTATATCAATGAAATCAAAAGTCTAGTCCCTATGCTCATCCCTTGAAATCTGGTATTGCTATGCATACTTCATTTCTGCCTTTCCTTTCCTTATTTCCCCTGAGATTCTATGTGTTTTATTTTTTTATTCACCAAAATAAAGGTTTTTCTATTTTGTCTTGGTCTATAAGATACATACTTGCCAATTTCATTTCTATAGAAAAAAAAACCTCTACAGACTAATTTAAGTAGTATGGTTATTGAAAAAAAATAATTTAGTACAATCTAACCCTGAACAATGAATTTCTCTGTTTAAGCCTTCCTTTTTCCCTATAGTATTTTGTAGGGTTTTTTTGTGTAAGTTTTGGTAGGTTATATGTCAGCTGTTTTGTGGGTTTTTTATAGTAATTTTGAAAGGAATTTGTTTGGTTAATTCCTCTTTTTATTAGGATTTTGCAAAAATGTTAATGATTTTTTGTAGATGTGTTTTATATCCAGTTATTATACAGAAGATAATAGTTCTCTGATTTCTCTTTTTTTTCTAGAATCTTCTAAGTACATCATGCTGCCTGTATATAAGAATAATTTTATCTCTACTTTATAAATGTTTATGGGGTGGCTAGGTGGCGTAGTGAATAGAGCACCAGTCCTGGAGTCAGGAGGACCTCAGTTCAAATCTGACCTCAGACACTTAACACAAAAACCTAGTCGTGTGACCTTGGGCAAGTCACTTAACCCCAATTGCCCTACCTTCTTCCCTCCAAAAATAAAAGCAGAAATGTTTTTATCTTTAATTTCTCTCTCTTGCCTTATTAGTATAGCTAACATATCTAAGACTATGTCAAATAGTAGTGGGGAGAGGATGTAAGTTTTTGTTTTGTTTCTTTTTTGGTCTCTTTGGAGGGGGGAAAGCAGAGTAATTGAGGTTAAGTGACTTGCCCAAGGTCACACAGCTAGTAAGTTTTAAGTGTTTGAGCTCAGATTTGAACTCAGATCCTCTTGACTCCAGGACTGGTGCTCTATTCACTGTATCACCTACCTGCCCCCAAATAAAGTCTCAAACAAATAGACGTTACTATTATTTTTTTTTTTTGAGAGGGGAAGGCAAGGCAATTGGGGTTAAGTTACTTGCCCAAGGTCACAGAGCTAGTATCAAGTGTCTGGGACTGGATTTGAACTCAGGTCCTCTTGACTACAGGGCTGATGTTCTGTTCACTGCGCCATCTAGTACCAGTACTAATTGAGAAAGCTTCCTAAGTTTTGTTGTTTACAGATATTATTGGTCCTTGATTTTAGACATATGCATTTGATTATATTAAAGGAGGAATCTATACTCTTTAGTTTGTTTTTTTTTTTTAATATGAGCAGCTTGTTTGCAAAAAGCATTTCCCCCTATGTCTGCTCATATAATTATGTGGTTTTTGTTGTATTGTTTGTTATTTTTTTATGATCATATTGTTTTCCTAATTACGAACCCTTCAACCCTGGTGCAAATCCAGCTTTGTGAAAGTAGTTATCTTTTGAATATGTTGTATTTGTATGTTAAAGTTTTTTTTTACATCAATATTCATAAGTGAGATTAGCCTATAGTTCTTTTTCATTGCTCCCTGGTTTATCAGTACCATATTTGTTTCATAAAAAGAGCTTGATAGAATGCCTTCTTTCTCACTGAATGAGAATAATTTTTATCATATTAGTTTCTCTTTCAGTGTTTGATAGAATTCACTTTTAAATAATCTGGATGAAAGTTTTTTTTTCCCTTTAGCTATTCATTTTTGGCTTTCTCTATTTTTTTTATTTTTGAGATAGAGTTAAGATGTTTATTGCTTTATTAACTTTAGTATTTGAAAATTTAGTAGGTAATCATTCTTTCCTTTAAGTTCTTAATTTTCTTGATATAATTTTGTGTAATGGCTTCTGATATTTATTTTTACTTTGTATTTATTATGAGTTCACAATGTTCAAATTTGATTTGATGATTTGTTTCCTCTTTTTTGGTCAAATTATTTGAAAGTTGATCAATTGTATTAACACGTTTAGAAAACTAGTTCATCCTTTGTCATTTTCATAGTCTGTGTATTTCACAAAAACTGCTGGGAAAGTTTGGCAGAAACTAGGTAAAGACCAAAATATCACACCAAGATACGGTCAAAATGGGTACATGATTTAGACATAGAGTGATACTCTAAGCAAATTAAGGGAGCATGGAATAGTTTACCTGTCAGATCTATGGACAAAGGAAGAATTTATGACCAACACAGAGATAAGAAAGCATTACAGGACATAAAGTGGATAATTTTTGTTACATGAAATTAAAAAGTTTTTGTACAGACAAAACCAATGCAGCCAAAATTATAAGGAAAGGAGAAAAGTAGAAGAAAATTATCATAAGTTTCTCTGATAAAGGCTTCATTTCTCAAATATATAGAGAATTGAACCAAATTTATGAGTCATTTCCCAATTGGCCAATGGTCAAAGGATATGAACAGGCAATTTTCAGAAAAAGAAATCAAAGTTGCCTGCAGTCATGAAAAAATGCTCTGAATTACAATTGGTTAGAGAAATGCAAATTAAAAAAACTCTCAGGTAGCATCTCACACCTATCAGATTTTTTTATATGACAGAAAATAAAAACGATGAATGTTGGAGGGGGTGTGAAAAAATGGGACACTAATGCAGTATTGGTGGAATTATGAAGTAATCCCACCATTCTGGAGAGCAATTTGGAACCACGTATCACATACTGTACTAATGATAGTAAAATGAAATGTGAAAGTTAAACGAACTTACCTTTTAATAAAGGAGACTATGTATACATACATAAACAACAGTAATAGGAAAACTCAGAAAAGGGGTGAGTTTGGGTGATGATAATGACTTCCTTTTTGGAAATGTTGAGTTTGGGATGACTTTAAGGCATCTAATTCAAAATGTCCATTACGTGGTTGTTGATGTGGGATATGCACAGAAATGATAATTAAAACCAAGGGAGCTTATAAAAGTCATCAAAAGAAAAGAGAATCCAGGACAGAGTCTTGGGTTGCATCCACAATTAGTGAACATGACGAGGTTGACGAGCTGGCAAAGGATATTGAGGAATGTTTAAACAAATAAAGATGGAAAAAAATACCTTTCTTGAAAGTCTGCCTATTTTTTACTTTTAAAAAGTTTTTATTGATATTTCTGTTTCTTTTGTCACCATAATTATCAGTAGCTTTTCTATTACTTTTCTGTTACTCTTCTCAGAGAGCCATCCCATGAGACAAATAGTATTTCTTTTATAGATAAAAAAAAGTCAGCATACCTGATTGTCGCATTGAAAACGTCTGAAAACATGTGTAATGTGCTGCTGTGGACCTCCCACCTCCACAAAGGTTGAGATTGAGGGTATCTTCTCATCTTTCCTCATTTGAGTCCTGCTTGATCTTTGCAAATTTGTTGCATTTACTTTAGATTTTTTTTCTTTGTAGTTCTTTACATTGTATTCACTGTGTATATATTTTTTTTGGTTCTGCTTACTTCACTCTGCATCAGTTCATTAGCCCTTTTTATACTCCTCAGTGATCATTACACTCATCAGTTCTTATAGTTTAGTAATATTGCATTACATTTACACACCACAATTTGTTTAGCCATTTTGTAATTGATGGGCATATGTTTTGTTTTCAGTTTTTGGCAATCTCAAAATAGTTCTGCTAATTTGTCACATAATTTTCATAATTCCAAATTGCTTTCCAAAATGGTTGAGCCATTTAAGAATAATATAATGCCTGTTCTTCTACAACTCCTCCATCATTGATTGTTATCATTTTTTCCAATATGCAGGGTGTGAGGTGAAACCTCAGGGTTCTTTTGAATTTATTTTTCTCTCATTATCAGTGATTTGGAGTATTTTTTTCATGGGGTTGTGAACACTTTACAGGTCTCTTTAGAACTCTTAATATCCATTGATCATTTATCTATTGACAAAATGGTTATTAGTCAGACACAGAGATACAGACACACGAAGACACACACAGAGACAATTACATACACAGACAAACACAAGTATACACAGGCATGTGTGTATATGAACATATACATATACACACACACATATATATATATATACATGCATATATGTATATATATATATATATTTACATGTTTGTTTATATATCTAGGATACCAAACACTTATCAGAGAATTTTGACACAAAGTTTTTTCCCCATTCAATCACTTCCTTCCTATCCTAGATGCATTAGTTGTCTGTAAAGAAGTTTTTTGGTTTTAAATAATCAAAGTTATCTATTTCATCTTTTAAATCACCTATATCTCTTCTTTAGTTGAGAACATATCTCTTAGCCATAGTTGTAAGAGGTACATGATCTGTTTCTCTTCTAATTTTCTTTAATAGTATGATCCTTAATATTAAAATCACATACCCATTTTGAATGGTGCAAGGTGGTGGTATAAATCTAATTTCTGTCAGACTGATTTCCAATTGTCTTCATTAAGTTTTAATCAAATAGCGAGCTTTTTCCCTAGGTCATTTATGTTTTCTATTTTATCAAACATTCAGTTATTGAGTTCTATTGTTTCTGCATCTATTTCTTCTTGATGAATATGTTCATTTTTGCATGTTTTGTTATTCTGGGATTGATTCTAATCTCTTCTACTTTTCATAATATCCTATTTGAGACTTTTCATATATATACATATATATGTGTATATACACACACACACATATATATATATATATATAATGTGTGTATATATGTATGTATGTATGCATGTATATATGTATATATATGAAATGATTAGCACTGGACTATTTGAGCTTATTTTCCTTAATAACTAAAATGACTTCCTCTTGGTTGCTTGTAATATTTGTTGTTTGACATTTAACTTCTTGACTTTGAGCTGCTATGTTGCTCTGCTGTCTTCTGTTACAGGATCTTCCTGAATACTTTTTTTAGGAGGACAAATTAAGAAGGACACATGACAAACAAGATATCAGACCATTTTCTCCAAAACTTTTCAACTTTCCAACCCCAATAAAAAGGAATTACATACTAGCTGTAAACTTTTGTTGTTCTGTTGTTTCAATTGTGTTGTACTCTTTGTGACCCCCCATTTGAGGTTTTTTGGGCAGAGTGATGCAGTTTCCTTCTCCTGACCATTATACAGATGAGGAAACTGTGGCAAATAGAGTTAAGTGACTTGCCCAGGGTTACACAGTCAGTAAGTGTCAAGGCTGCATTAGAACTCAGGAAGATGAGACTATATTCCTAAGTCTATTCAGGTGCTCTGCATCACCTAGCCACTAATTATAGCTAAATCAACAGAAGAAAAATGAAGAATTCCAGCCATGGTAAACTTTAATGACTTATCACCAAGGAACTCTAATACTTAGAGTGTTCATTAAGACCTCTCTCATAAAGCCTCCGTATACCTCCTATGGGAGCAAAAGAAACCCCACAGGCTTATGAAGGGCCATATTTGAACCCTCTGCTGCTGTTGTGAGTGATGGAATGCGCTTACAGCCCCAATTCCATGATTCTAATTCTGCATAGCCATATGAAAGGAAAGCAGAGCAGGAGGAATTGTTTCTGTTGCCAGCATGGGTGCCTACTTCAAATCTGAAGGAAAAGTAACTGAAACCTATCTGGCATGGAAGCAAGTTTTCTCTGCGTCACACAAGAAGGAATCTGATTATTAACAAAAGGGGAGAGACTAGAAATTGAGTGATGGAGGGCTGGAGGGAAAATACCAAGAAAATTATAAAAAAACCCAAATGAAAGATGTCAGGAGAAAAAGCAGCAAAAATAGCTGAGTGCACAAATAGAGAAGTCAATACAGAGGAGACCAAAACATGAGGAACAATAAGTAAAAAATTAATGAGAATACAAAGCTTTCAACAAATATTGTAGCATGAAGAAAAGTGAACCAATAGTGCCTAATAAAAGACAAAATCCTCTCGATTCCCAAGAGAGCATGAAGCAGAAAAATAATTCTATCATGGTTGAGTGAAGCACATCGATCAAATGGGAGAATAAGGTAAGATCAATAAAATCAATAATAAAGAAATAGGTTAGAAGCAAGAGCTCAAATCTATTAGTTTAAAAAAGTTAAAACCAAGAAGGACACAGAGACCATAAAAGAAGCAAATAAGAGCATAGACCATAAACTAGGAAATAAAATTCAGAACAGACTGGAAATAAAAAGCAATAATGAAAGAGGGAGGACAAACATTTATTAAGCACCTACTATGTTCAGGCACTGTGCCAATTTCCTCACAACAACCCTATGAGGTAGATGCATTTCCTAGTTGAGCAAAGAAGTAGAGAGAATAAATAAGTCACCTAGAGTCACATAGTCAGTATGTACATCTGGATTTGAACTCAGGTCTTACTGACTCCAAGCCTAGTGCTCTATTCACTGTATCACCTAGATGCCTGATGAAGAGAATGAAACAAAGAAAACATTCTTAGGCAAAGACACAGTGAAATAAAATGAATAGAAATAAATTGAAGAGGATGAGAGCATGGGATGTTTTAATCCTAACCACTTTGCTGAGTGGAGAAAGAGAAGAATCAAAAGAATAGGAGACATGGATAATTAAATAAATAAATAATAGTAATTTAAGTAAAATCTAAGAACTAGGTATAATGTGAGCAAATGGGAATTATGGAGAGTGAAGAGAACTTATGGAAATAGATCGGTATGAAAATATTTTAATCAGAACTAAGCATAGGGACAAAGTTATGATTTAAATGAGGAGTGGGATTGAAAAGTGATACAAAAGAAAAATATGGAGGAAAACACAAGTCATTAATTTAAATGTGAAAGGTTTAAACAACCCAATATGGAGTATGACAGAATACATATGAAAACAAAACCCAACAATCTTCTGTATATAAGAAAGATGTTTAAAACTAAAGACACGTACAGAATAAAAAATGAGTATTTGGATTAAAATTACTATGTATCATGTGATTTTAACAAAAAGCAATAGTTGCACTCATGTTATAAACGAAGAAAAATGTAGAATTAATAATCTCAGCTGACATTGAATTAAACTACATTATGCTTAAAGGAAACATAGCCAGTGAACCAATATGAATACTAAACATATACACAGTCATATAGTTCCTAAATCCATAAAGGAAAAGTTCATTGGACTACACACCCTCCTATTGAAGAGTCTATGCTTTTGAAATGTGGTGCTGGAGAAGACAAGGAGAATAAATCAGTCAATACTTAAAGGAATCAATTCAGACCATTCATTGGCAAGTTATATACTCAAACCAAAGCTTAAATACTTTGGCCACATAATAAGAAGACAGGACTCCTTGGAAAAGACCCTAATGTTGGGAAATATTGAGAGTAAAAAGAGGAGACAACAGACAATAATATAGCTAGACAGTGTCATGGAAGCAACAGACATGAGCTTGGACAGATTTCGGGAGATAGTAGAGGATAGAAGGATCCAGAATGCTATGATCCATAAGGTCACAAAGAGTTAGACACATCTGAATGACTAAACAATAACAATGAAATCGTGTACCTAATCTATTTCAATGATCATCACTCTATTTCTTAGTTAGTGCCAGATTGTTTTGATGATTATCACTTTGTACTGTAGTTTGAACTCTGGTACTGCTAGGTTGCCTTTTTAAACATTTTTTTTCATTGATTTACTTGACATTCTTTACTTTTTCTTCTTCCAGATGAATTTTGTGATTTCTTTTTCTAGCTTAAAAATTTTTTGTACAGGATGACACTGAATAAGTAAATTAACTTAAGAATTTAAGTTATTTTTAGGATCTTAATTATTTTTATTACTATTTATGAGCAATTAGCATTTCTCCAATTGTTTAGATCTGTCTATTTGTGTGAAAAGTGTTTTATAACAAGGTTCATATAATAGACTCCCAATCCTTTTATATAGTCAGCAGTTATTTCAAATGGCATTTCTCTATCTCTTGCTGCTAGGTTTTGTTGTTATACAGAAATGCCAATGATTTCTGTGGATTTTGTTTTATATCCTTCAACTTTGCTCAAGTTGTTAATTGTTTCAACTAGTTTTTTAGTTGATTCTCTAATGTTCTTTAAGTATGTCATCACATCATCATAGAGTGAAAGTTTTGTTTCCATATAGACTCTTTTTATACTGGAGGAGGATCTTTATTTTTAAAAAAAAATGACATAATGTATATATCTGAAACTCACTAAACTCTTATTTTCCAAACTTTTTGTCATCACTGAGAACTTTTTCATCCACCCAGTAACCCAGGTTTGAAACTTCAGCATCCACCTGAAGGAGGGAGGATCACTAAGCTCTATCAGATCTTGCTAAATGGGAACAACATAACAATGCTGGTTCCTGGAGGAGAAGGGCCTGAAGTATGAAGTTTGAAGGGACTTCTTTGTCACATGCAGGATCTTTTTGGTTCATGATTTGTCAAATGGAGGTTTTCTTGTTTTTTGCATTGTTTTTTACATTTAATGTTGATATTTGATACCGTTAAATTTCCTTTTAAAGGGAAAATTCTTTGAGGATGGATTGTAATTTTTTTTTTGTAAGTTAGAATCATGAATTTCTTGTAAAAGAAGAAATCAGTTTCATGTTCAAAGTCTAAAATAAAGTCTTTTTTATTAGAAAAAAAAAGAGGGCAGCTAGGTGGCACAGTGAATAGAGCACTGGCCCTGGAGTTAGGAGGACCTGAGTTCAAATCCAGCCTTAGACACTTAACACAAAACTAGCCATGTGACCTTGGGCAAGTCACTTAACCCCAATTGCCCTACCTTCCCCCCTCCAAAAAGCAAAAAAAAAAATTATCCTCATTTTCACTCACTCCATATATCTAAGTTGACAAATTTTGTCATATCCACCTTCAAAATATCTCTCTTAATTGTCCCTTTCCATGCATTTACACAGCCACCAGAAAATTTGAGTTCTCATTCCTTTTTGCCTGTATTGCAAATTTGGTCTTCCTGCTTTCATCTCTCTCTTCATTCCAATTCATCCTTCATTCAGCTGCCAAATTTATTTTCCTAATGTACAAATCTGACCATGTCACTGTGCTGAAATATAAAGTCCTACTTTTGTTTTCATAACCTGGCCCCACACTACCTTTCTAGTCTTTTTATACTTTATTATCCAGCTTACCTATTGTTTCCCCGACAAGATACTCCATCTTCCATCTTGGTGATTTTGCACAGGCTTCAAAATCTCACCTTACGCAAGAGGCTTTTATTGATACCCCAATGCCTTACCCTTTGAGATTAATTATCAACTTTGTATATACATATATATATATATATATATATATATACATTGATACACATATTCCTGTGTGTATAGAGACCATATGTGTATATGTATACACACACATATATAATCCTTCCATCTTTCTCTCTCTCTGTATGTATGTATATATGTATGTATATGTATGTATATATGTATGCATGTATGTATATATTGTATACACACACACATATATATATATAAATAAAATTTTAATTATTTACATGTTGTCTCTGTCATTAGAATGTAATGCCCCTGAAGGCAGGAACTGTTTTTGCTTTTCTTTATATCTCTTTGTTATTGTTTATTAGATAAATTGTGCCTGATTCTTCATGATCCTATTTGGGGTTTCCTTGGTAACTATAGTACAGTAGTTTGCCGTTTCCTTTTCTAACTCATTTTACAGATGAGGAAATTTAGACAATCAGGGTTAAGATCCTTGCCCAGGGTCACACAGCTAGGAAATGTCTGAAGTTGGATTGAAATTTAGGTCCTCCTGCCTCCAGGCCTGGAGCTCTATCCACTGTGCCATCTAGCTATCCTTTTATATACCTAGCACTTAACTTAGTTCTTGGCATATAGACCAGTAGACTTAGAAATAGGAGTGACCTTAAAGATTAGATTTGGGTATTCTATTTTAAATCTAACTAGAAATAGGGGAAAACAGGGTAGATGTGGAACATTGTTGTTGGTAATGACTGATGCATCCTCTTCCTACCATCTTGGTTATGTGGATTGGTTAATTGGAAGCTAAAACTAGTATGCCCCTGGAGACACGACTCCTTTGTCATTTGGGAATGGGAGTAAGAGTATTTAATACCTGATTAAATTCCTTGTTTTCACCTGTTTATTCTCTTCGTTAAACATATTTACTCTGAATCCATAGGCTTATAGAATCATGGATTTAGGAAGGGAAATCCTAGTTAAATCCTATTTAAATGATAGGTAAACTGAAACTGGGAGAGGTCAAGTGACCTGCCTATAATCACATAGCTATTAAGTGTCTCAGAGAGAATTTGAATTCAGGTTGTCCAGACTCCAGGTCCAGTCCTGTATCCAATATGGCACCTAGTGTGGTTCAGGTATCCAAGAAGTCTTGATTTCTCTAGGAAGTCTTCCCTCATGCTTCAGTCCTTAGTGACTGTTCTACACTCTGAATTTCTGTTTGAATTGTCTGTATTGCTCTTTGGGCACTTAACCTATACTACATTTGGAAGTTTCCAATCTCTTGATTTGTCTTTTCTCCCCAAATGTATTGTGAACTCCCCTGGAGGCAGAAGTTTTATTTCATGCTTTTTTTTTATGGCTAGTTCCAGGGTAGAGAAGCCGCTCAAAAGTATTGGTTGATTATGGCAGTAAATAGATACTCTAACGCACAGTTTGTGTGGGGTTTTCATTGCTATATGTCATTAGAGGGTGGATGAAATAGAACTGACAACTGACTTCTGAGTTCTAGCTCTTGAATCAGACAACCCACTCTTTTATGTTTTTCCCCAACAAATTTTCAGGGGTAATGTTAGGGACAATGGCTATGAGTTTGATACTTTAGGTTGTGATTTTCCTTGGAGTTTCTATGTCTCATTCCCACCCAGGTAACTTCCTGACCCTAGTGTGAGAAATTTCTGGTGAGAGACTCAGTTCATTGGTATCTTCATTATGGTTATTAGACAGAGGCACTGATACTTTATGCATAATCACAGAGCAGAAAACCCATGTGTCATTTCCCCACAGGCTAGACAGACTTTCTTAGCTAAGTGAGAGGTAGAGAATGGAAGGAGGGAATGAAGTAGAAAAAGGAGGATGAGAAACGGTGGGAAGAATGACTACATGAATTTGATCCTTATGTCAGCTGTATTTACAAAAAGCCATTTAGCTGCGGTGTGGCACTTGCAAGGGGAAAAAGGTTGGGTTTGAGGTGTCACACAAAACATCCTATTAGGCAGGTGAATGAATAAGAATCATGCCCTAGCAAGATGGTCGTGAACCTGTTAGACTTGCTTCATTAGCTTGGTAGACTCTTCCTAGTACTTAGAGTTCATCTGTTGTTGTCAGTCATTTAGTCATGTCCAACTCTTCATGACTCCATAGTTTTTTTTCCCATGAAGTTTTCTTGGCAAAGATACTGGAGTGGTTTTCCATTTTCTTCTCCAGTGGATCACCTTTATTTGTCAGAGTTCTCCACTGTGATCTCTCCATCTCAGGTATTCCTGCATGGCATAGCTCTTAGTTTCATTGAACTATGCAAGCACCTCTGCCATGACAAGACAGTAATCCAGGAGGGGCTTTTTTGGTTTGGGGAAACAGTGTTTGAGAGACTTTCCTGGGGTCACACAGCTAGTAAGTATTTGAGGCTGGATTTGAACTCAAGTCTTCTTATCTCCAGGACCAGCACTCTATCCACTTTGCCACCTAGCTGTCCCAAAGTTTATCTGTGGTTTATGGTTACTTTAGACAAGATGTGTTAGCTTCCAGGTAAAATGCTAAGTCAAGCAGGAGTAATTGTGTATCTCTGTGTGCTGGTTTTGGTTAGTTGATGTAGGAATTTCCATAACTCCATATGTAAGCAGGGCATAAAGAAGGGCAGCCCAAGTAAATATGGGCAACATTTTTTAGTGTCTACTATGTGTCAGGCACAATGGTCAGATTTGAAAATTAGGGACATCAGAGATATATGACTGATTGAGGAAGATGAGACAGTGTAAGGGAACAACCAGGGACTAATTCATATCAAACCTAAGTAATCAATGAACAGATTTAAATTCTTTGTATATCTAGGCATCAGGGTCTGTCCCATATGATATGGATTAGGAAAATATAAACTCCTAGGGAGCAAAAATTGTTTCATTTTCCCTTTGTATGTCCAGATTCTAGAATAGTGCTATACATGTAAATATTGAAAGGTAAAATCAAGATGTTAGAATTATAGGAAGTATAGCCAAGTTCCTCACTACAACTCCTCTACAAAGAATTAGAAAATGCATCAGATTGCTCTACTTTGCCATTTCTGACTAGACTCAGTGTCCCCAGAATTGATAAAGTGGAGCATTCTAGCAGAAGACCTGAAAGGGAACTGAATCTGTGAACCAGGACAGGAGAGGTTCTAGACCACAACAGAGGGGCCCAATCTTGTTCAGGATGCAGCTACAGGTGCCATATAATGTCAATAGAAACTCACTCCTCCTCAAGTTCCCTCTTTTCATCTTCCTTTTGAGTATTGCTAGATTTTAGATTAAAATTTAAACTTGATGAGGGCAAGGACTGTCTTTATTGCATTTTTACACTCCTGTCCCTGCCCCCAGTACTTAGCATACATCTTGGCATAAAATAGGTACTTAATAAATATTTACTGACTGATTTTTCTGGGGAATTTTATTTTTTTTTATTTTTCTTAACAAATGCTTTATTAACTTCTGGTTTATATCATTTATTTCTGTCAGATTTTGAGTTACAATTTTTTCCCCATTTCCCCCCTACCCACGATCCCAGAATAGCAGTCCCACAAGATATCCCCTCATCCAATCTGCTCTCTTCCATATCTTCTCCCATACCCCCTTCGACTTTTCCATTAGAGCAAGATGAATCTCTGTGCCCAATGCCTGCACATCTTATCTCCCAATTACAAGCAGAAGAGTATTCATAATAGTATTTATATATATTAGAAACATTTAATTTTAAGACCTCGAATTTCAGATCCATTCCCTTCCTCCCTTGTCACCCATTCCATCTGGGAAGATAAGTAATTGAGTATGTGTTGTACATGTATAGCTATGCAAAACATTACCATAGTAGATATATTGTAAAAGGCTGCTTATAATTCCCTCCCACCCATCCCACCCCCGAACCGGTCCATTCCCTACTTTGATTCTGTCCCTCTTCAATAGTGGGTACTTCCAACCTACCATCCCCCTAGAATGCCCTCCCCTCCATCATCCCCCTTCTCATCCCCCTTCCCCCTACTCTGCTGCAGGGTGAGATATCCCATTTAGTATGTATGTCATTCTCTCCCTGAGCCAAATTCAATAAGAATATGGTTTTGCCTTTTTGCATTCCTGTTCTTCCCCTCCCCTGCAGCCACTTCCCCTTGCTTCTTCTACATGAGATAGTTTACCCTACCCTGTCTCTCCCCATCTCCTGTTGCCACATTCATCTCTTACCTCTTAACTTCACCCCTTAAGTATCATCCCTTCCCAACAAATACAACCTATGCCCTCTATCCATGTATACCTATAAACATATATACACACATTCACATATGTATTCATATGCCCATATAGCCTTCTTCCATTATTTTCATACTGAGAAAGGTTTCATCAGTCACAGTTATTGTTTTTCCATGTAGGAATGTAAATAATTCAACTTTGATAAGTTCCTTTTCATTTCCTTTCCCTGATTACCTTCTCAGGCATCTCTTGCTTCTTGTGTCTGAATCTCAAATTTTCTATTCAACTCTGGTTTTTTCCTCAAGAATTATTGAAAGTCCTCTATTCCACTGAATGACCATATTTTCCCCTGAAAGAAGATACTCAGTTTTGCTGGGTAGGTTATCCTTGGCTTCAATACCAGCTCTTTTGCCCTCTGGAATATCATATTCCATGCCCTTCAATCCCTCAGTGTAGAAGCTGCTAGGTCCTGGGCTATTCTGATTGTGTTTCCACAATATTGAAATTGATTCTTCTTGGCTGCTTGTAATATTTTCTCCTTGATCTGGGAGTTCTGGAACCTGGCTATAATATTCCTGGGAGTTTTCTTTTTGGGATCTTTTTCAGGAGGTGATTGGTGGATTCTTTCAACCTTTATTTTGCCCTCTGGGTCTAAAACATCAGGGCAATTTTCCTTGAGAATTTCTTGAAGGGTGTTTTCTAAGTTCTTTCTTTGATCATGTCTTTCAGGTAGTCTAATAATTTTAAAATGATCTCTCCTGGATCTATTTTCCAGGTCAGTGGTTTTTCCCATGAGATATTTCACATTGCCTTCTATTCTTTCATTTGTTTGGATCTGTTTAACAGCATCTTGATTTCTCATAAAGTCATTAGCTTCCATTTGCTCCAGTCTAACTCTGAAGCAATGAATCATTTCAGTGAGCTTTTGAGATTCTTTTTCCATCTGGCAAATTTGGCTTTTTAAGGCATTCTTCTACTCATTACCCTTTTGGGCCTCCTTTGCCAGTCTATTTTTTAAGGTGTTATTTTCCTCAGTCAGGCTGTTGCCCCTCATTTCATACTTTTCCTGCATCCTTCTCATTTCTCTTCCCAATTTTTCCTCCACTTCTCTTATTTAATTTTTAAAGTCCTTCTTAAGGTCCTCTATGGCCTGTAACATGCTCATATTTTCCTTTGGGGCTTTTGGAGCAGGATTTCTGACCTCACAGTCCTCCTCCTGTTCCATGCTTCGATCCTCTTTGCCCCCAAAATAGGAGTCTAATGTTGCATTTTTCTGTTTATTTTGTTTCCTTTGCCTTCACATGTTGCCACTTAATTACTTGACTTTTGGGCTTGTTGCCACAGTAGGACTCTGCCACAAGACAGGGGAGCTTCTGTCCCGAACGTTGGGGTCTGCACAACTTCCGGTTCTGGCAAGTTGGATACCCACCCCACTACCTCCACCCCAAACCACAATCCAGATCCAGGGAGGTTAAAGCAAGAGCAATTACCCCCCAAGACTGATTGCTGGATTCCCTACAGTTTGCAGGCCAGGAGCTGGAGCTGCCACTGAAACTGCAAAATGGCGTGTCTCCTCAGTGGCTTTTAGCTCCTAGGGGAGAAAGCTGATGCGTTCCCCAAATACTGGTTCCAAAGTCCATAGGGCACTAACCTCTCACTTTGTCCTAGGCATGTCTGTGTTGATCATTCTGGAATCACCACAGCTGCTGGTGTTCTGGCCCGGCTGCCCTGGGGCTGAAACCGCGGCTCATGTGGACCTGGGCTCAGTTGTCCAGGTGCTGTGCTGTTGGCTCCCAGAATGCTGCACTGGCCCTTCCTTCAGGGCTGCTGGGCTGTCCTCAGCAGGAGGTTAACTCCCTCTAGACATTCTGTGGGTGCTGGGGCTCCAGAAGTTGTTCAGAGTCCCCTTTTACATGGTTTGGAGGTGATCTGGGAGGAGAGCACCTTGGAATATGCTATTCCAGAAGGCAAAGGACCTGGGATTAAAACCAAAAGTCACCTATCCAGCACAACTGAGTATCTTCTTTCAGGGGAAAATATGGTCATTTAGTGGAATAGAGGACTTTCAATAATTCTTGAGGAAAAAAACAGAGTTGAATAGAAAATTTGAGATTCAGACACAAGAAGCAAGAGATGCCTGAGAAGGTAATCAGGGAAAAGAAATGAAAAGGAACTTATCAAAGTTGAACTATTTACATTCCTACATGGAAAAATAATAACTGTGACTTATGAAACCTTTCTCAGTATGAAAATAATGGAAGAAGGGTGTGTGGTCATATGAATACATATGTGAATGTGTGTGTATATGGTTACAGGTATACATGGATAGAGGGCACAGGTCGAATTTGGTGAGAAGGGAAGATACCTAAGGGGTGGAGGTGAGAGATGAATGTGGCAAGAGGAGATGGGGAGAGACAGGGTAGGATAAACTATCTCATGTAGAAGAGGCAAGGGTAAGTGGTTGCAGGGGAGGGGAAGAACAGGAAGGCAAAAATGCAAAACCATATTCTCATTGAATTTGGCTCAGGGAGACAATGACATACATACTAAATGGGATATCTCACCCTGCAGCAGAGTAGGGGGAAGGGGGATGAGAGGGGGGATGATGGAAGGGAGGGCATTCTGGGGGGAGGGTAGGTTGGAAGTACTCACTTTCGAGGAGGGATAGGATCAAAGTAGGGATTGGACCAGGTGGGGGTGGGATGGGTGGGAGGGAAATAAAAGAAGTCTTTTACAATATACCTAATATGGTAATGTTTTGCATAGCTATACATGTACAACACATACTAAATTGCTTATCTTCCCAGAGGGAGTGGGTGACAAGGGAGGAAGGGAATGGATCTGAAATTTGAAGTTTTAAAATTAAATGTTTCAAATATATATATAAATACTACTATTAATTCTCTTTTGCTTGTAATTGGGAGATAAGATGTGCAGGCATTGGGACACAGAGATTCACCTTGCTCTAATGGAAAAGTCGAAGGGGATATGGGAGAAGATATAGGAGAGAGCAGATTAGATGAGGGGATATCTTGTGGGAGTGCTATTCTGGGGTGGTGGGTAAGGGAAAAACTGTAACTCAAAATCTGGTGGAAATGAATGATGTAAACCAGAAGTTAATAGAGCATTTGTTTAATTAATAAAAAAAAAATTCAACAACAACAACAACAACTGCCCAGATATTATAGGACTAGAGGGAGAAGTGGAAATAGAATTCTCTGGTCACTTCATGTAAAAAGCCCCAAAATAAAAACTCCCAGGAATATTATAGCCAAAATTCAGAGTTCATACGTCAAAAAAAATACAAATTTAATTTTATTTTATCATAAAAAGTTAGACATGAGTGAACAATCACAAGGATCATATGAGGATAAACTGTTTACATGCTAATATGGTGAGATGATACATGTGTCTCTTCAAGTTGCTATTATTGTTGAGGGCCTATTAGGAAGTCTAAGAAGACAGAGGTTCAGTAGCAGGGGAAAGGGGGAAGTAGGAGTCAGGGAAATTATCTGACATTATCAGGGTGTGCAAATAGAAGTCTATACACATAACAAGGAAGGAGTACTGGGCACACTTGGACTTCACCCTCATCTGTATTATTCAAAGGAGGGGGAAAGACACATACATAGCTGGGTATAGAAATGCATTTCATTTAAGATGAAAACAGTAAGTAGAGGGGAGAAGAAGAGGGAGAGTAAAATAAGGGAGATTTAGTCCTAAGCAAAGCAAATTCTAATTGAGGAAAATGGATCTTGAAGAGATATTTAAAAAATAAAAGGTATGACAAGAACCTCCAAATGGGTGCAAAGTGAAGGAAAGAGAAAGGCAGGAGACCAGAAGCCGATTATACCAAACCTAGAATACTAGTGTTGAACACATTCATTCTCTCTCATCACCTGCTTCTTTACAAAGTAGGGTAGGAAACAAATAGAAGGAAAAATATAAGAGAAGTAGATGGAGGGAGATACTTAATTATCAACAATCGTGGTGAAATTGAATGGGATGGATAATATAGTAGAATGGATTAGGAAGCAGGATCCAATTAAATGTTGTTTATAAGAAACATACTTGAAGCAGAAATATTTACGCAGAATAAAAATAAAAGAGACTGGAGCAAAACCTATTATATTTTAGCTAAAGTTAAGAAAAAAGGGGTAAATAATAGTAGTTGTGATTTCAGACAGGGCAAAAGCCAAAATAAACTTGAGAGATAAATAGGGAAATTATATTTTGACGAAAGTTACCATAATAGATAATAAACTAATGTGTACCACATGGCAAAGCCACTTAATAATAGGATTAAGGGAAATGCATAATTAACACTCATAACTGTGAATATAAACTGATTTATTCACCCATTAAATGGAAGAAGATAACAATGAATTAGAAACAAGAATCCAATAAGAGTTGCTTTCAAGAAATATACTTGAGGTGGCAGAGCCAAGATGGCGGAGTAGAAACAGCTCTTCCAAGCCTCTCTGCCCCCAGATTCCCCACAAACTATGTAAAAAAGGACTGTGAACAACTTCTGGCGCCCCAGCACCCACAGAACGACACAGAGAAGCTAACCTCCCGCTGAGGACAGCCCAGCAGCCCTGCAGGAAGGACCAGCGCAGAGGTCTGGAAGCCAGCAGCGCACAGAGCGCAGAGCGCAGGAGCCCAGCCGAGCCGAGCCCAGGTCCGCATGAGCCGAGGTTTTAGCTCCAGGGCGGCAGGGCCAGCAGCCAGCTGGAGGAACCCCAGAACCCCAGGAGCTGTGGCGATTCCAGAATTATCAACATAGACATGCCTAGGACAAAGTAAGAGGTTAGTGTCCTATGGACTTCGGGGCCTGTATTTGGGGAATGCGTCAGCTCCCTCCCCTGGGGGCTAGAAGCCACTGAGGAGACACGCCATTTTGTAGTTTTCAGAGGCAGGTCTGGCTCCCAGCCTACAAATTGTGGGGAGATCCAGCGATCAGTCTTGGGGGGCAATCGCTCTTGCTTTAACCTCCCTGGATCTGGATTGTGATCTAGGGTGGAAGTTGTGGGTGGGTTTACAGCTTGCCAGAAACGGAAGTTGCCCCCCACACATTCGGGACGAAAATTCCTCTATCTGGCCTTAAAGCCATAGTGTGGCAACAAACCCAAAAGTCAAGCAATTAAGTGGCAACATGCCAAGGCAAAGGAAACAGAAAAATGCAACCCTAGACTCCTATTTTGGGGGCATAGAGCAGGAAAAGGACTGTGAGGTCAGAAGTCCTGCTCCAAAAGCCCCAGGGGAAAACATGAGCGGGTTGCAGGCCATAGAGGACCTTAAGAAGGACTTTAAAAATCAAATAAGAGAAGTGGAGGAAAAATTGGAAAGAGAAATGAGAAGGATGCAGGAAAAGTATGAAATGAGGGTCAACAGCCTGACTGAGGAAAACAACACCTTAAAAAATAGACTAGCTCAAATGGCAAAGGAGGCCCAAAAGGGCATGAGGAGAAGAATGCCTTAAAAAGTCGAATTTGCCAGATGGAAAAAGAATCTCAAAAGTTCACTGAGGAGATTCATTCCTTCAGAGTTAGACTGGAGCAAATGGAAGCTAGTGACTTTATGAGAAATCAAGATGCTGTTAAGCAGATCCAAACAAACGAAAGATTAGAAGGCAATGTGAAATATCTCATGGGAAAACCACTGACCTGGAGAATAGATCCAGGAGAGACAATTTAAAAATTATTGGACTACCTGAAAGCCATGATCAAGGAAAGAACCTAGAAATCACCCTTCAAGAAATTCTCAAGGAAAACTGCTCTGATGTTTTAGATCCAGAGGGCAAAATAGAGGTTGAAAGAATCCACCGATCACCTCCTGAAAAAGATCCCAAAAAGAAAACTCCCAGGAATATTATAGCCAGGTTCCAGAATCCCCAGATCAAGGAGAAAATACTACAAGCAGCCAGGAAGAAACAATTTCAATATTGTGGAAACACAATCAGAATAGCCCAGGACCTGGCAGCTTCTACACTGAGGGATCAAAGGGCATGGAATATGATATTCCAGAGGGCAAAAGAACTGGGAATGAACCCAAGGGTCACCTACCCAGCAAAACTGAGTATTTTGTTTCAGGGGAAAATATGGTCATTCAGTGGAATAGAGGACTTTCAAGCATTCTTGAGGAAAAAACCAGAGTTGAATAGAAAATTTGACATCAAGACACAAGAAGGAAGAGATGCCTGAGAAGGTAATCAGGGAAAAGAAATCAAAAGGAACTTATCAAAGTTGAACTATTTACATTCCTATATGGAAAAGCAATAACTGTGACTGATGATATCTTTCTCACTATGAAAATAATGGAAGAAGGGTGTGTGGTCATATGAATACATATGTGAATGTGTATGTATATGGTTACAGTTATATATGGATAGAGGGCATAGGTTGAATTTGTTGGGAAGGGAGAATACTCAAGGGATGAAATTATGAGGTGAGAGAGGAAAGTGGCAAGAGGAGATGGGGAGAGACAGGGTAGGGTAAACTATCCCATGTAGAAGAAGCAAGGGGAAGTGGTTGCAAAGGAGGGGGAGAATAAGGAAGGCTAAAAAGACAAAACCACATTCCCATTGAATTTGGTTCAGGGAGAAAATGACATACATACTAAATGGGATATCTCAACCTGCAGCAGAATAGGGGGAAGGGGGATGAGAGGAGGGATGATGGATGGGAGGGCATCCTTGGGGGGAGGGGAGGTTGGAAGCACCCACTATAAAAGAGGGACAGGATTATGTAGGAAATGGACCAGGTGGGGGGTGGGATGAGTGGGAGGGAATTATAAGCAGCCTTGTACAATATATCTACTATGATAATGTTTTGCATAGCTAGACATGTACAACATATACTGAATTGCTTATCTCCCAAGAAGGAATGGGTGACAAGGGAGGATGGAAATGGATCTGAAATTTGAGGTCGTAACATTAAATGTTTCAAATATATATAAATACTATTAGTAATACTCTTTCTCTTGTAATAGGGAGATAAGATGTGCAGGCATTGGGACACAAAGATTCACCTTCCTCTAATGGAAAAGTCGATGGGCGTATGGGAGAAGGTATGGGAGAGAGCAGATTGGAGGAAGTGATATCTTGTGGGACTACTATTCTGGGAGGTTGGGTAGGGGAATAATGGGGGGAAAATGATTGTAACTCAAAATATGGCGGAAATGAATGATGTAAAACAGAAGTTAATAAAGCATTTGTTTAAAAAAAAAGAAAAGAAAGAAATATACTTGAGGGGAGCAGAGTAAAGATGGCGGAGTAGAAAAGCACTTCTGCTGTACTCTTGCTCCCACCACCTCCAAATTTATATAAAAGGGGACTCTGAAAAACCTCTGGAGCTCCAGAACCCACAAAATGACATAAAGAAGCTAACCTCCCACTGAGGACAGCCTGGCAGTGTGGCATGGTAATGTTTTGCATAGCTACACATGTACAACATATACTGAATTGCTTATCTTCCCAGTAAGGGTCGGTGACAAGGGAGGAAGGAAATTAATCTGGAATTCAAAGTTTTAAAATCAAATGTGTAAAAATATATTAATACTATTTTACATATAATTGGGAAATAAGATATACAGGCATTGAGGCACAGAGATTCACCTTGCCCTACTGAAAAAGTTGAAGGGAGTATGGGAGAAGATATGGGAGAGAGCAGATTGGATGAGGGGATATGCTGTGGGACTTCTATTCTGGGGTGGGGGGTAGGGAAAAAATGGGGAAAAATTGTGACTCAAAATCTGGCAGAAATGAATGCTGTAAACCAGAATTTAATAAAGCATTTGGAAAAAATATATATACTTGAGACAGATAGATTGTAATGGGAATGGGAATTTGAGGACCTTCCCTGCTTTGGAAGTAAACTCTGCCCCCTAATAGGCTGAATGTAGTCACATGGAGCCTCTGGTGGGAGGAGTTTGCTGAAGGGTGAAGCAGAGCCCACAAGAAGCTGGGAGTTAGAGCTAGACTAGATGGGTGGGGCAGAGTATGCTAAGGCAAGGAGTCAGATAGGCTTGTGAGTAAATATTGATCTAATATTGGTTTGTGGGGAGGCTAAAGGATGGTGTGACTTTGTGTTGTTATGGCTTCTTAACTTCTTTACTGCTATGATGGAATGGGCTTACTGGTTTTGGGATTTAATTTTCTGGTGTCTAAATAAATGCTTTGCTTCTCCTCTGTACGGAGAGTTTTTTATATTTTTTAATCCAACACAGTGCAGGAATATTTATAGTCATGGTATTTATCATGATTGTGGGTGCTGTAAATATTGCATTGGCACTATATAGATACATAGAATTAAAATAAGGGCCTTCATCAGAATCTACTATGTTTCAGCTGAAGTAAAAAAAGGCAGAATGATCTCAGAAAAAGCAAAAAAAATTGGAACAAATTAAGAGATAAACAGGGAAATTACATTTTGCTTAAAGATACTATAGAAAACAAATTAATATCAATACACAATATATATGTATACACACACACACACACACACACACCAAATGAATTAAAGAAGGCAATAGACAATAGAAGGGGGAAATCAATTTAACCTTCTCAGATCTAGATACATCTAACCACAAGATAAATAGGAAATGATGAACTTCTGGAGAATAATGAATATAAATAGAAAGGAATATATCTAGTCTTATCTCTGTATGGTACCTTCACAAAAAGGTGTATTAAGGCATGAAAACTTCACAAACAAAAACAGAAATATTAAATGCATATCTTCCTGATAACAGTGCAATAAAAGTAACATTCAATAAAGGACCTTTGAAGTATAGATTAAAAAATCATTGGAAAAGACATTTATATTAGAGGAAATATTTTTAGAGTACTCCACATGAAAATCTTACCCATTTCTTCCCATAGAGCTTTCACAGGGGAGCCATGCTATTTGTCTATCTTTTTTACATATTGTGGGTACCAGAATATTGTTTATCTTGTTTATCTCTCATCTATTACTTTCACCAAGTGACTGACCTACGTCCCTTTTCTGATCACAAACTTCTTAAATGATATCCATCATGACATTTCTTGCACAGGTCATTCATAAGAATATCCTACAACTTACATGTGCCTACCCAGCATCTATCCTTTGCTTTTTGGGTCACCAATAACTTTGGAGCTTGTGGTTTTCCAAGAGTCATAACCATATGTTACTTGTGGGAAAACATTAGCTTTTTAAAGATAGGTACTTGTGCCAGGAAGAATCTTGGAATCATTAAGAAACACTGTAAAAGTTCTCAAATGCAACATATTTGTAACACAATACAGCAAAATGTAACAGGAAAAAAGAATGTTGCCCCCATTCACTTCTGGGATAAACCCGTTATTCACATTCAGTGCCTATGCCAGATATACTTACTAATATGTTGATTCAATTAACTGTCGTTCCACTGCCTTTCATAGTATGAACAATCGATATTTTCTTATTATTCACTTTTTCCTTTGTGGATTATTGAGTTGATCTTTGTAGTTATTGTGTATATATCTTGTGCTTTCTTTTCTGTTGTTTCCCCCCAGTAGAATGTAAGCTCCTTCAAGTCAAGAACTGCTTTTCTTTTTTCTCTGTATTCCCAGCACTGAGCTGCTGTGTGTCTGGCAAAATTCTGTGCTTACTCTGTAATTGTTGAATTAAAGTCTTTTTTACCTTTAATCAGGCAACTTGCTTAGGAGACTTCCCTTCTAGGGTTTGAGTTACTCAGCCCAATGTCTTCTTCATACAGGAGCAAATGGAAAAACACCATTGCTATATAGAATTCCTTTACCTTTTGAACTTTACAAAGGATGCCCCTCTGTGAGAATAACAAAAACTTTTGATAAAGATACATCTGACTGTGGGGTGTCTCCCTAGTCATTAATAATCTATGGGTCAGGGGTAGAGCCAAGATGGTGGATTAGAGGCAGCTACCTAGCCAAACTCTCACATTTTCTTCCCAGCAACTTGTTCTATTCTCTACTTTCACCCTGTGCTGTTACAAAAATGGGTGCTTCCAATTTCCCTCCCCCCAGGCCTGCCCTCCCTTCCATCATCCCCCCTCTCATCTGCTTCCCCCCTACTTTCCTGTAGGGTGAGATACCCTATTTAGTGTGTATGTCATTCCCTCCCTGTGCCAAATTCAATGAGAATAAGGTTGAACCATTCCCTTTTGCCTTCTTGTTCTTCCCTTCCATTTAACCATTTTCCCTTGCCTCTTCTATATGAGATAGTTTACCTCCTTCTGTCTCTCCCCATCTCCTCTCATTATATTCCTCTCTCACCTCTTACTTTCACCTTTTAAGTATCATCCCCTCCTATTAAATTGATCCTGTGCCCTCTATCTATGTATACCTGTAAACATATATACACACATTCACATATGTATTCATACACCCATATGCCCTCCAATATAGAGTATATATACATATATATTCCCTTCATCTATTTTCATACTGAGAAAATTTTCATCAGTTACAATTATAATTTTTCCATGTAGGAATGTAAATAGTTCAACTTTGATAATTCCCTTATGAAATTTTCTTTTCCCTGTTTTCCTTCTCATGCTTCTCTTGCTTCTTCTACCTGAATGTCAAATTTTCTGTTCAACTCTGGTTTTTTCATCAAGAACACTTGAAAGTCCTCTATTCCACTGAATGACCATATTTTCCCCTGAAACATGATACTCAATTTTGCTGGGTAGGTGATTCTTGGTTTTAATCCCAACTCCTTTGACCTCCAGAATATTATATTTCAAGCCCTTCAATCCCTCAGTGTAGAAGCTGCCAGATCCTGTGTTATCCTGATTGTGTTTCCACAATATTCAAATTGTTTCTTCCTGGTTGCTTGTAATATTCTCTCCTTGATCTGGGAATTTTAGAACCTGGCTATAATATTCCTAGGAGTTTTCTTTTTGGAATCTTTTTCAGGAGATTGATGGTGGATTCTTTCAACCTCTATTTTACCTTCTGGTTCTAAAACATCAGGGCAGTATTCCTTGAGAATTTCTTGGAGGATGATTTCTAGGTTCTTTCTTTGATCATGGCTTTCAGGTAGTCCAATAATTTTTAAATTATCTCTCTTGGATCTATTTTCCAGGTCAGTGGTCATTCCCATGAGATATTTCACATTGCCTTCTATTCTTTCATTTGTTTGGATATGATTAACAGCATCTTGATTTCTCATAAAATCACTAGCTTCTGTTTGCTCTGATCTAATCCTGAAGGAATGATTCTCTTCAGTGAGCTTTTGAGATTCTTTTTCCATCTGACAAATTCGACTTTTTAAGGCATTCTTCTCCTCATTGCCTTTTTGAGCCTCTTTTGCCATTTGAGTTAGTCTATTTTTTAAGGTGTTATTTTCCTCAGTCAGACTGTTGACTCTCATTTCATAATTTTCTTGCATCCTTCTCATTTCTTTTCCCAATTTTTCCTCCACCTCTCTTATATGCTTCTTAAGGTCCTCAATGGCCTGTAATCAACTCATATTTCCCTTTGAAGCTTTTCTTGCAGGAGTTCTGACTTTGTTGTCTTTCTCCTGTTCCATGCTTTGATCCTTTTTGTCCCCAAAATAGGAGTCTAATGTTGGATTCTTCTGTTTGTTTTGCTTCCTTTGCCTGGTCATGTTGCCACTCCGTCACTTGACTCCTGGGCTTTTTGCCACAGCAGGACTCTGCCATCAGACAGGGGAGCTTCGTTCCAAATGCTAGGGTTTTCTCAGCTGCCAAAGGTATTAGTTCGGTGCCCTCTCTGAAGCCTCCACATGCTCTGGCAAGCTGGTCACACACTGCAGGTCCTCTACCCTAGATTGCAATCCAGATCCAAGCAGGTTAAAGCAAGAGAGATTACCCCTCAGACTGGTCTCTTGATCCCCCTACAGTCTGCAGAACAGGAGCTGAAGCTTCCATGTTGAGGCTGTGCTGCAGCCCTCATCTGGTTCTCTCCCCAGGGGCAAAAGCTGAAGCACTTACTATTACTGGGTCCCAAAATCCACACTTCACTGACCTCTCACTTTGTCCTTCACTTCTATGTGTTGATAATTCTGGAAACAGCCACAGCTGCTGGTGCTCTGGAGTTCCTCCAGCGGGTTGCTGGTCAGCAGCAGGCTGACCCTGGGGCTAAGACCTCTGGATCCAGTGGGGCTGGGCTGGGCTCCCAGAGCGCTGTGCTCCCTGCTGGGCTGCCAGGCCGTCCTCAGTGGGAAGTTAGCTTCTTTGTGTCATTTTGTGGGTTCTGGAGCGCCAAAGTTTTTCAGAGTACCCTTTTACATGAATTGGGGAAGGTGGAAGATGGAACACCATGGAAGTCCTGTTTGTACTCTGTCATTTTGACTCTGCTCCCCCCCCAATATCATTTGTTTTTAAATCACCTTCATTTCCAAATACAGCTTTTTCTTCTTCCCTTCCCAAAGAGCCCTCTCACATAACAAAAAAGAGGGGGAAAATACTTCATCAAAACTAACCAACACATCCAATGAATCTGACAGGACACAATATATTCCATGGTCCTACTTATCTATCTCTGCAAAGAATGGAGGGATGAGTAGTCAAACTCTTTTCATAATCAACAACCTGCATTCAGAGAAAGAACTGATAAATAGAAGTATATATAATATAATTTTACATATATATGTATGCATATGTACATACATATTTATCTGTCTGTCTATCTATCTATG